>VZTB01018183.1:1169571-1203103 GCA_013397245.1 Thryothorus ludovicianus
GTCCTCCAGAATTTCAGAGTGAACTCCCCACATAAAATACCAATTTCACCAATTTCCTCTGAAATGTCAGGACTGAGAGTGACACTGGACAGAACATTATGCAGCCCATCTTGATGTTATTTACAAACTCTGTTTTTAAATATTCCTTTTGCTGAAACTGTCAAAACCACTTGCAATGCCCAGAGTTAATTACATTATACTTCAGAACACCTGACCATTTGGTTTTATGCATAAGATATCCCAATTCTTGGGGATCAATCAAACACACTGATTGAACCTTTGCAGGGCTGGAACTTCCTCAGGAATAATCACCTTTTGTGCTGATTTTGCAGTTCTAAGAGGAAGAAGTGGCATATTTGAAGTCACAATTTGAAGTTATGATAATGCTCTATAGCTCCTCACTGAGTAAAAATGATTTCAAAGACTGTATTGAACTTCCTGTTTGATAAGATTACTACAGTTGTATTAAACCAGGACTTACATTAACAAACAACAGGTGTGGGATAAATAAATCGTATTTTTCTAGCATATTGAGTCTTCCTGCTTGTTACAACTTAAAAAACTCCAGTGTTACGGCCTCTCTTATGACTCCCTAACAAATAGGTTTTGTGGCTGAAAATAAAGTGATGCCTGCTACAATTCAGTTGCAAAAAACCAGGGCAATACTTTCAATGAAAGACTTTTTGGTAAGCACTGTTCAGTGAGAAAACACAACTAGTATTATGAGAACTTTTAAAACTGAACTCAGATTTAAAATGTTAAGTAAAACTGTGAGACATATCAGTTGAACTGGAATCATCATATAAACTGTTATTACTACTGACAATTTGGTCATAATTATAACTTTCTGTGCATAAAGGCATTATGAATATTATTTGTAGCACACACTCATATCTAATTGTGACAGATCAAAGAAACCTTTTGCCATTTATATTAAGATTTGGTCACTTCACCAAAATGGTGTCATTGCCTATGACCAAGTCTCATAAGCAGAGAACCTTATTGGCATGAAATATCCCATTAAAAATACATATTAAAAAGTGATAAAACTCATAAATGGGGAAAAGAAGAATCATTTGGAGTAGTAACAGAAGGCATGTGCTTGTAAGAAGAATGTAAACTTCTCCTACATAGGTATTTGATTAAAACCAGGCTTTCAGGGAGAGAAAAACCATTCTTGCTCTCAGACAAGATTTTGTATTATGGGCTCTTTTAATCAACCAATGAAATGAAACACTTTAAAATCTGGCAAACACTTTAAAAATTGGTAGACACATATTGCCTTCAATCTGCAGAAGAGCTTTATATGCAAAATTAATTAATGGGTCAATTCTTAAACTCTCTGTATCCTGTTATTATCTACTTTAAAATGTTATTAATTTACAATGACTTCCATGACATTAAATTTAGGTTAATATACTAATATATATTAACAAGATAATTATGTCAAAGGTTATCATCAACAGTTCATAATAAAAAGTTATGTTCAAAAATAAAACTTATTATTTATAGTTTAGACTGCATAATAAGGTATTAACAACACAAAATGTTAATTAATTTCTAATTCTCTATTCTTTTATTTGGATTTCATGAAGGTTGATTGGACTTGATCCATCATTTTACGGAAAATTAATTATTTCAAATACATGCACCACTTTATGCAACCTGCCTGATTTGCATTGAGGAAAATTCAGCAGAAGTAATTGAGGCACAAGCAAATACTGGCACTGACTGAACTCAATTTTCATTCCAAATTTCTGCAAAATCCCAAGACACAACAATATCAGATGCAGGGGGAAAACAAACAAAAGCAATGTGTAAAGGGAACATGAAGAGAGAATATTACAAGAATCAGAGAACAAAGGGACTGCAAAACTATTTCAGCGCCATAGATGAACAGTGAGGGCTTCATTCAGGCAAGGTGGAATAAGATATCATATGGCATCCTGACAATTGATGTCTTCATTTAAATGTAAGAATTTACATTCTAATTAGAAAGAATTTACATCTTAATCAGAGGCAGCTGTATTATCTTGTTACTGTTTTTTTCAAAGGTAATGAACTAAAGTACTGCTGTGCTTTTTCAACCAGAAACTAAATAGACAGCATACAGTGTTATTTTATAGCCTACCTGCTGTAAGCTGTTATTAATATTTTCAAGACTAAATTCCAACAAAATCTTTTAAAATAAAAATTGTACTTGACGTTGCTCAAATGATATTATAAAGGCTTGTTTAAAATATATAACCAATTCCCTTTCTAACCTACAGTTTTAAGGACATGTAGTCATAAAGGTATCACTAATATGGCATCAGTGAAGAACACCTTCATTTTAGACTTCAAATAATATGGCAAAATTTTGGAAGGAAAAAGATATTTAGAAATTTTTTTATCAAAAAACCAGTTCCACATGTATTTCACCACGTTGTTCACGCAGTACATACAGAAAAATAAAATAAAAGAGCATTTTTAAAAATGTAAAAGTGTAAATACACTTTCAGTTGAGGAGTTGAGGCCAAACTGAAGTGGTTTAGATGCTAACTCCAAAGGAGGAGTCCCACCAAGGAATACAGAGCTGCTTTTACAGGCATTTTTAGACTTACAAAGTCATGGTTTAGTAGCCCAGCCTAGTCACAATGTTTTTGGCTCTTGCACAATTTCAAGGGTTTTTATACCAATAGATAATATACAACTGCTGCTGGGAAACTTTAGGTATGAGTGCAGAAGGCAGAAAAGATGTTTTTTTTCCTTATAAAGAAATTGGAGGTGAGAAGTCAAACCAGGGAATAGGTCTGGGAAGCTCTTGGTTTAGTGACCAGCTTTGCAAAAACTATGGAAAAACTTGTTTTCACCATTATTTGTCTCTCCACATTTGTTAGATCTCTCTCTCAGCTCTGTGTCTATTCAGAATGGAAATATTTTTGGTGCAAGATGGTTTTGTTGCTACAAACTATGCAACTTCCAGTTGAATTGGATACATCCCTAAAGACTGCTGATTTAGGATGCACGGCCTTCCATCACACTGTCCCTTTGAACTCTAGACACATGTTGTGTATTTTCATCTATCTTCTACAACAAAAATAAACAACCAAAAAAGTCCCCAGCTGGGAATCTTCCTAGAAAGCTAGGTGGAAATTACTGAAAGGAGAATTAGTTCTTTTGCCCCCTCAGGGGCTAAATTAATTGGCACCAGCCAGAAAGGCTCACACCCTGAGGTGGACAGAGACACTGGCAGAGAGTTTGAATCCTGATGTGCTGATAAATACAAAGCATTCACCTGGGTAAATGGCAAGGGCCAGTTTTCAGAGATTTCAAAAGTTTGCCAAGCCCATCACTCCGTGGCAAATGACAGAACAGGCAGGCTGGCTGCACATTCTTCACTGGGACAACTTCTGCACAGAGCTTCTTCTCAAACACAGTCCCTCCAAAAGTGGATGGAGAATGAGGAGTCAAAGGATGCAGAGGGTTTTTTTTTCCAGCTTACTGGTTCAGGCTACATATCAGCATTTTTGACTTGCCTACAATTACAGACCAAATTTATGTGACACCATCAGTGTTTAGCAAAAAATGGTATGATTAAGGAAACCAGGAGAGCAGAACACACAGTAGCCACCTCCCTATACAATAAGGAATACAATCAATACACCTCAGAAATATACTGAAAAATTTCATTTTTCTTGATCTTTAAAGAATCCTGTCATTGTTAGTGTTGGAAAAGACCTCCCAAGATCCCTGAGCCCAACCAGAAGCCCAGCACTGCCAAGCCCAGCACTAAGCCACACCCCAAAGAGCCCTAAGGATGTATTTTAAATACCTCCAGAGATGCTGGGAATCCTTTTCCCAGGCTTGGTAACTGTTTTGGTGAAGAAATGTTTCCTGATACCCAATCTAATTCCCCCAGTGCAATCTGAGACTGTTTCCTCTCATCCTGCCACTCGTTTCTTGGGAGATGAGACTGAGACCCACCCTCATGTGGTTAAGAGAGAAAAAGAGATCCTGGAAACCCCAAATTTACTTAACTCTTGAAGATGAGCCTGAATAAAAGTTTCACACTGTGTATCTTGAGACTTAGAGCAGACCAGACTTTTTCACACTCTGGCAGAGTTTTCAGAAACTACAGCTAAATGAAGCCAAGGGACTAATGGAAAATTTCTACTGGAAATCTTTATTGGGTTTTGAAGAACTTTTTGATTTGTCTCCTTAACTGTAGAGAAATATAAACCTCTACAGAAGCAACCAAAACAATCTGTTTCCCCAATATTTTTTAATATTTGCAAGTAATAGTGCATAATGTAGTATTAGGAAAGGAAATATAACTGACAAAGTTACCAGCATTATCTTCTGGTATTCATTGGAAAACTAGTTACATTTACATAACTGCTTTATTTGCATAACTCTAATTTGTTTCCAATATTTTTTCTAGATTAAACTCATTTTTTTCTGAAAGCCATCAGTTTCCCCTAACATCACTTGCCTCATACACTGTATTTTTTTCATTCAATTTCAAATGATCCCTTCCCAGAAATAATGCTGTTTCCCATTTAAATCTTGAAACTACTTTAAAGCTGTTTTTATTTTCACTGTGCTACAGCAATGCTTCACTGATCCTGAAATCCACTCAAACATGCAGTCAGTATAAACATATTTCAATAGTTCCTTTTCTGACATGAAGTAGAATATGAAATCCTTACTGAACCAACTTCTGCTACTTAACCACCTTTTAAAATTTCCTCTAATATGTGTTTTGCAATTCGTAATTCATCTTTACCAGCCTTTTTTCCTTAGCAGTATTAAACCAAGCAGATCTGTTTCAATGTATGGTCACCATAATAGCAAATTCTTAAAATATGGACTTTTACCATGATACATATAAGTTAACAAATGGATCTGAGCCTGCAAGACAGTGCTTTAAAGTTAAATACAGGTTAAAAGCCAATAAAGGCAGCTGGTGAAATGAAATGTTTCACAGATTTTACTACTGTGAAGTAATCATGAAATTAAAAATGCACTGAGATTCCCAACATTAGTGATTTTTAATTTCATGTTTTCTTCTTTGGGGCACACTGTTACCAATATTATTCCATTCTTTCTCTTTTAACGTTCACAAGAGTGACAGTTAAATAAAAAGTTATTATTCAACAGCAAAATGCGGAACTTCTCAATTATGTAGCTCTGTAGACTGCTAAACAGCTCACTAATCTTGCAAACAATTTTTTCTGGAGCAAAATTACAGATCTAGTTCTTATTACAAAAGCAGGATGTATGCAATGGGCAACATTTTGAACGTGGGATTAATCAGGAATTACATTTGAATGAACTTGCCCATCAGCAGGAGTGCTGTGGTTAATTCAGGTGCAGGGGGTAGATGGAGGCCAGCTGAGAGAGAACCACTGTGACTTTTACCTCTAGGGCCAGCTTCTGTGGTGTGGGAAACCCCTCTGCTCCTCTAGGTTCTTCTTTTCAGGGTTAGGATTAAAAGCACAGGATTTCCTGTTTGGACTCTGTGTTTATTTTATCTTGTCTCAGTTACAGCCTCACCGACCCTGAGTGCTTCTGCATGCTGTGTTAACAAGGCAAAAATGGAGAGCCCAGAAAGAAGCTTCAAGGGCCTTTAAGTCTAAACTACTCAACTATGAGATGCCAACAAATTTATTTTAAGTTCTAACCCAATAACCAGTCACCCATGAAACCAATCACACAAAATCACCCAAACTTGTGAAGAAGACTACACCCTAAATCCTTCATCTTCTTACATATATATTAATCAGCCACCTTAAATTCTAAATTTCTCACCCTGTAAGATAACACACTTCTATTCAACTACTACATGACTACAGAGTCAATACCATCACTCAGTTTTGGAAGCCTTTCCCAGGGTCTCAGGTCAAATGCTGTATAATTTTGGCATCATTCCCTGCTAGCACAGAGTCTGAAATCCTCTGTGTCCCAGGTTCCAGCACTGTGGAGGATGTCTCCCCTGGTTTTTGGGGGCAGTCGTGGTGCCAGGGCTGGGGTGGAGGAAACCATCACCCCACGGGCAGCTCTCTGGGTTTGCCCCACCAGGGAGGGGAAGGTTTCCCTGCCCTGCTCTGCACTTTCCAGCCTTTGGCAGAGGAAGCTTCCCCAGAGACTGTGTTTGTGCCTCGTGGATTACCACGAGGTTCAGCTGGAGAAAGCCCCAAGAGGCACTTCCACCACCCAAGAATTCCCAGCCCTTTCCCTGCAGCCCATGCCGAGGGCAAGATCCCAGAGGGAACCCTCCCTCCCTGGCTCCATGTGTTTTGACTAATTTTAATCAGAGGCATCGTGAGTTAGAGACAGATAAATTGTGCATGGAATAGGGCACTGCTCAGGGGAACAGGGCTGTTTTTCAATTAACCAAAAACTCAAATGGAAAATGTTTTGCAGGGGTTTTTTCAGGGAGTGATTCAGAGTCCAGCCTAATGGACTTTGGTTTGTAAATCCAAATGGAGATCAATTAACCAGGCTGTACTTTGCAGCAGGGATTAGAATACACACACACAACTCTTCAAGGCAATTGGTGCAAGCCAATTAAAGTCATATTCTACTGAAACACCAGTCCAAGGAACTCAGAACAGAAATGCAAAATATTTATTTGTATTACAGATACCTGGGGGAAAAGGACTAGCAAAATGAGTCCCCCATGAAGACTGGGAGAGAGATTTCCTGTGAGTTTTTTAGATCCACAAACACATTAGGAAGTTTAGTTCCTCACCCCTGAATGTTCATGCCACCTACCTTAAACTAGGATCACTGAATTTATTGATATGTATTTGTGCATTTTGGCAGTGATGCAGTTGAAAAAGAAGTGATAAGGGGCAAAACCACACAGTAGCTGATGCAAGAAAGTGAAAACCAGATGAATGAAGTAGATATTAGGGAAGAAATGGAAAGAACTGAGAGAAATGGCTTCAGTATATTATTAGAGGTGTTTTGTTTTACTTATTCTGTTATTTCACACTATGAGATGCATTTAATATTTCCCCATTCTCTCACTAAGTATATACCCACCTAATAATTAAACTACCACTTTTTAAGTTTATCCAGTGTCTCCAACAATTTTTAAATTTATTCCACTTGATAAGTTGGTGGTTTTTTTCCTACATCTGCTTCTTCCCATTCTGTTTACACTCTTCGAAAAAATTTGCTTTGGTTTTCAATATATTTAAGTGTTCTTTTAGTTCATATGAATGATTTAAACTCATTTTGACACACTATGGAGAACACTCAAATTTGTTGTAGCTACACTTTAAATCTCCCTTCATTGTTTGTTAATACAATAAAGCAGTGTTTGACAGAAAAGACTATGTTCTGATTTACATTTACTTCTGATGTCTTCCTAATAACCACATTATTAAGGTCCCACTTACTGTTTAACTACTCAATATCATTTCAAGAAATGTCATAGTCCAAAGGGTGGTTTTTCCAATAAAGTGAAGTTTTTCAGTGTAATATCCAGGTTGTGTCTAAAAGAATTCTGTATCAAACAGTTTGAAGTGAAAATCAAACACAACTTTGTTGTTCTCATACTAGGCTAAACATTTCTGAAAAATGAGACATATTAAACAAGTAAAAAAACCCAACCAAACAACCAAGTGGCCACCTAAAATTTTCAAAAATAAATTTAAAAAATGTCAATTTTAAAAGCAGTCACACTTAGATCCTTCTATTACGACGTGGAAAAAAAGTAACATACTCCTTGGACAAGCACTCATCATATTTCCTCTTTCCAGTCAGAAGGAAAGCACTTTGTCAAAACCTCTGCAATGAACACTATGAAAAGAGAAAATATTCCTGTTCTGCACATGGAATAGCAATGGAATCTCAGTGAAATAGCAGCAGATTGCAGTCCAGGCTGGGGACTGAGCTCCCCTAAAAAACACATTCATGTCGAGAACAGGGCTGCTGCCTTCTGCACCAGGCTCTTGGTCTTTTCTTTGGTTGATGCAAGTAGAACCAGGATCAGCTGATTCTGATTCTTGCTGCACCAATTAATTTAATATCTCCCAGGCTTTCGAAAGGACAATTGGCTTTGCCCTCCCTCCTCTCAGCTCAGCCTGAGGTCTGTGGGCTTTATTTGGTTCAAAATCACACCGTGGACCTGAGCTACTGCCTGTATTCTTGGCAAGTTTGTCTCTGCCAAGCCAGACTGAAGGGAGTTCTGTCAAAAGTCAATGTTTTCTGACTGCCCCATGGTGTTAAGGACGCAGACAACAGAGCAGCAGGACGGTTTTACCATGAGGAAGGGGAGATGCAGGTGTCCCAACATCCTGCTCAACACAGGAGCTGCACCCTGCCAAGAGAATGAGAGATCTGGGGGCTTTGAAGTCTCTGTCACTTCCAGTCTGGGGAGTCAGAAGACTGAAGACTGGTTTCAAACCTGAGCTAAGATACATCCCCCCTAACCACTGCCATGGGTTTAGTTGCTGAGGAGAGCTCAGCAGAACACTCTGGAGCTGACTGTAGGAACAGGAGCTGAGGTTTCCATTGACCCAAGGACACTCTGCTCTGAATGGAAAACGTGGCACACTGAGCTCTGTGTGACTGTGCTACGACTTCCCTTCAGAGATAAATACAGATGGAAATGATCCTTTATTGGGAATCTGCCCTAAATTACATTCAAAAGCCCAAGGGCAAGTATGCCCGCTGCAGAACTACCAGAATATCCCTGAGCTCCTAAAGATTTAGTAACAAGAGGATATATAACTTATTTCTACAAGGTACTCATGTACATTGGAATTCTAAAATTTCCTAAACATCACTGAGCTGTTTCATCCTTCAGTAAATGAACTGTTAGATTAATTCTTGATGTCACTGCTGAATCCCCCCAAAAACCCCTAAATCACATCTAGGTTGTGGACTCAAGAATAACACTTTGGAATTATTATATTTTTTAAATTGGTTTATATGTTTAGAATTGGGAAAGAAAAACGTTGATTAAAAAGTTTTTAAAACCAACATAACTAACTGAAAAAAAGGCTTTAAAAAATAATTATATGCCTCCCTATTAAAATGCTTATTTAAGCTTTCCTCTGCCAGTTACTATTGTCAAAATATACAGTAGTAGTTAATAAGACAAGACTAGACTTAACTATTGGCTTTCATAATAAAACATGAAGATAAAAATGAGGCTTGGTGTAATTTATACGAGCGAAAATGATGTACTAAAAGCAAGACACTAAATCAATTTTAAACACCAAACACAATTTATGTCTGACTTTAAAACTCATCCTCCAACCATTAATCTAGACAAAGGCCAGAAACTGAATGAGGCTTAATTTGTGAAACTGATACCTTTCATCATAACCTTTAGCTGAAAAGGTCATTAGATATATTATATCTAAGTGAGCAGCTTATCCCTGCTTCATTACTGATAATTAAGGCAAGTAATATTTTCTTGACAGTAATGTGTCCAGTAAGAGATATCGTCTAGTTTGCATAAAACAGACATTAATTACCAGAGTAGTATCAGAGATAAAAAAAATTAAGTACCTGTGTAACATAATTTCATTATTTTTTCTTCATTTCCTTAAAGAATTAGCAGGCTCAGAAACATAATGAGCATATTAAGAAATCCATTTTCAAGCATTTATTAAAATCCTTATTACACATTACACAAATATATTTTTGCACTTACATAAACAGAAATGAAGGCATGTTGAAATACACACATTATTTAGATATTTTGCCATCTTGCTTTACAGGGCAGGCCTCAGAGATGAAGTGCAGTTGTCAAATAACAGGTTCATATTTGTCCACATGAGAACTGATGGCTGGAAAAGGCTGAACTGGAACTGAGACCAGCCAGAGCAAAAGGATAAAGCAAGGATTTATTAAAAGGCCTCAATGGACACACTCTGGGCAGTGCCTACACCCAGGCTGAACCCCAAAATGGTCACAAAATGGATGACCAGCCACAACGTCCCACACTTTTATAAGCTCTGTTCTATTAACATATTGCAGTTAATTGTCCAATTACAGCTTCAGATTATGAAGCTTCATCCTCCTTGTTTTTTTCTCCTCACTTCACCATTGGTTTTGTTGTTGGGCCTGAAATTTGTGTTGGTTGTACTTGGTCCCAAGCTGGAGAAGGAATTGTTTTGTCTCCCTGCTCCTTGAAGAGAGCTTACCAACTTAATATGAAACCCAGAACTACCCACTAAAACAGCACAGAATCTAAAAAATATAAAAGCTAAAACTTAAGGCATCAGAATGACAACTTTGTCCCTTAGAGCATTATCTGGTTAAGAGTTTTCACTTCTCAGTGGAAACGACCCTCAATGTTTTTAAAAGCTGTAATGCACTGTGTTTGACAAATAGAAGCAAGAAAGATGAATTACCTGTAATAGTTCGCTCAAGGTATGTTATCTACCAAACTCCACTCTAGGAAAACCTAGACAAATGTTCTGGAGAGATTCCACCCCTTTGTCATGACACCATCCATAAATGCTGCTGTCACTGCATGCCCTGCAGAAGCCAAAGAAGAGGCACCTTATCCTTTTCTCCCTCTCCCCATCAGCATTTGCATTATGGGAGCTTCAAGCAGCATTTCTCACAAAGCATCAGTACTTTAGAGGAGAGTTCAGGGCTCCCCTGTTGGACAGGGAACTGTCCAACTTAAAGATACTTTTATACTAAAGCCTGCTCCCTACCAGACAGAAGGAAGCTCAGTGGTGGTCTCCAAGGAACTTTCCCTGGGATTTCTAGGAAAAAGATTCTCCATGATCAAAAGTAGAAAGAAGAGGAGTGGGAAGGAGCAGGAGAAATATTATCTCAGCTGTGGATACCAACTGTGACTCCCTGGAGCTTGGATGGACATACTCAGAACCAGCCAGAGGAGCACTTCTCCTGTGTCTGTGCACATTGTTCTGAAACAGTTAATGCATTCAGCTGAATGACAATGTGTTATCACCATGATCATTTGTCAGACACAGACCTTAAATACTGGAAAGTTAATTGAAAGATCTGTTTGGTGATAATCACCTAATGAGAAACCAGCATGAAAGCTAAATTAACTAAAAATGCGTGAGTATCTGGAAAAGACAAAGAAATCTCTCAGCACTAACTGAAACTATTAAAATTCTGATCTAGTCTATTTTTGAAATTTGGGTTATGCAAAACGACCATTTTGCATCAGGACACAAAATCACTACTTGAGTTAAAGGAAAAGTAAGGGAAGTGAGGGTAAGATAATGACCATGCCTATATGTGCTGTCCCCCTTGAGGCAGGGCCCTCTGCAGCTGTAATGAATGTTTTTCCTCCTTCCCCAGGGCAAAGACCAAAAAACTGTACTGAGATAAAGCTGTGTGAACTCACTGGGCACTTGAGAGAGTATGTGGAGTTGCAACTCTGTGCTGCAGCTCCCTTTTTATGTGAGACCATGTGCCACACCAGCCACAGCATCATGAATGCACAGAAAGCTTAAATCTCAGTTTTTGGGAGCATCACCCAGTCTCACGTGGTCCAGATTCTGGGCACAGCCTAATTTGTCCAAGAGAAAAGTAACCAAAGTGATTTTATTTAAAGAGGAAATTCACTTAACCTGGAAAACATCGTCACTTGAAGCCAAAATCAAACTATTGATGCTCTGAGAGCTGGCTACATTCATCTGTGCAATCCTGCCAGTGACAGCAGTACCCAAAATTGCATTTCCCAAGGCAGATGGCCAGAATTTTTTGCCTTTTTTTTTGGACCAGTAGCTGGTTATGGATTGGGTACCTGTGGGCTACATATAAGGCAGGAACCACCACAGGGAGTGACCATAGTCAGCAGGAACTGAAACCAAGCCCACACTGCAATTTGCTCTAACACCTAACACTTCACAGAACTTCAACATCCCAAGGACCAGAAATCAAAACAGAAGTGGCCACAAATGTTAATATGCTATTTTCACATCAACTTTGATGGAAAATGTCCTCATTCTTCCCAGCTTCTCAGGCAGAACAAGTGACAGCAATCACTGGCACCTGGCAGATACAACAACAGATTTATTTTTACTCTAAATATCCTGAACTCAGGCCTGAAGAAGTTGCTGATTAGCCTACAGACTCTTTCTGAATTAGAACTATTATTCTTTAACATCAGAGCAGTACTGCTGAGTTACTGACATGTAAAACATTGCTCATTGGTGTCAGTATTTGCAGGATTATGGCATATGATCCTGCAGATGGCTATTTATTTATAAAGTGTAGCACTGTTTCAGTAATGAATTATTCATATGTGGCATAATATTGACAAAAATCTCTTGCATGTATATTCCAAAACATTTGCTGTTTTCCGTGTTTTTACAAGTAATGACTTCATCCATCTGGTTTCACTCTGCATTTTGGTTAAAAAATGATCTGAGTTAAAACACAAAACAATCTTTTTTAGCCCATTCAGAGAATCAGTATGCTTTAATGGATAATCACACAAAAAAAGATTATTAATATCTCCTATAAACCAGCAAAGGAATTGTTTTTTTAACTGTAATTTCCCATTTTGCAATAGATAAGTTTTCACAGAGTGATAATCTTTGACTTTACAAGTTCTGGCTGTAATTTGATTGTAGGATCCGTATTTTCCTTTTTGATAGAAGAATGAAACTGAGGTCCAAATTATTAAACTGAAATAAATTGTTCCATTTATAAACAAAGCTACTTAAATCTTTTCAAAAGACAGAAAATTGCAAAAAACTACGAAGTCTAGGTTTTTTGTCCCACTTAATACACACTGAATATACAATATACAGTGAAATGGATTTTTGTATTAATTTCATTGTGAACACTGATTAACCTCTCCTAAGTAAATGTTATCATAGTCATTGAGATAACAATGCAAACATAAGTAATTTTCATTTAAATATCAAGTTCACAAGAAACTTCTAATTGTAAAACTGACTTTTGAAAAGTTCTGAATCTGTTCTATTTAATGAAATTTAAAAAATTTTGTAATGTATACAGTGTTCATTTTTTATCCCAATAATGTGCTCAATGTGATCACTCCCTATTCTTCCAGCAGACAGAGTAACTTGTTATTTTTAGCAATATTTCATTGCTCCTGCTTCCCATCAATTGTTTTTTGATTTGGCAGTTACTATGACACTTATTTTTCTAAGAGTACCAGTAGTAAACATAATGCAGTATTTTTTCAAATAAGAAATGTAATGCCAGAAACTTTGAGAACCTCACTGTAGATCAAAGGTGTAAACTTATGCTGACAACTCTTCCTAATAAGTCTCTGCTTTTCACAGCTTGCCTCAGTTTAAGAGGCAAAAATTAGCATTTAGTGCTTAAAATGCTACCACTGCATCTTCAGCCTCTCAAATCTGAATTCAGAAAGGTCAAAACCCAAAATTTAATTTATTAACAAACTGGGGGAAAGCTCCCAAGTCTTTATAACTTTATAATATAAATCTTTATAACCGCCCTGTTGGCTGTTACAAAACTCAATCTGCAGTTGCATAATTATTTCAGTGTTAATTTGAGTGGAAAACAGATTGAACTCTCCGGGATGACTTTACAAAGAATGACAGGAGATGGAAGCAGATTTTGTTTTTTAAGCTATTCTGAGAAAGGCACATTATTTTTCTGTATTGTTCAGTAAAAAACATCGGGCTTAGGACGTGTTTGAGCACTTGGGAACAACGCAGAGACTCCTTGAGGATGTTTGGAGTGGGGTTTTTCCCAGAGTACGAGCAGGGACGTGTTCTCGTGTCCCACACTCTGCCCTGTGGCAGGCAGGGAGCAGCGCAGGGAGCACCACAAACCCGACAGCTTTTCAGCAGTTTGAGGCCATGCACTCCAAAACTGCCTTTTTGTTTCAAGGTTTTGACAAATGGAAAAGTCGTGTTTAAAATTCTGACACCAGAACCCGCGATTTCATGCTCCATCTATGCAACACCCCTTTAGATGTAAACACATGTGAAAATAAACACCATTTAAAATTTTTCCGCTTAAGTTCAGTGCTATGCATTTCCTCATATTAATTACCTAGAGGAAAAAATCAGTAAAAAAAATTGCAATAGCTCTTTAAAAAGGCAGGACTTTGGACCTATATTCATAGTATTCATTACACACCTGCAGCTTTGTCATCTTCATTACCTCACTATGTATTTCTTAGGCACACAAAACTTTTAAAATAGCAACATCATATGGGCATGAGTAAACATGGTGCTAGTTAAACCTTTCTAACCTGTAACAGAAATGAAAAATTGGAAGTCAAGTTGTGTGAGAAATTTATACAGGAAAATATTCACGATGTTCACAAAGTCTTGCTTTATCACCTTGTGTGCTTCTTCACTAAGATAACAAAACTTTATTTATTTGATTTATCTTTTGTTTATTCATTTATCTTATCAGCTGTATTTGCCAGCGTAGTTAAAAATAGTTTTTGGTTTTTTGGAGCATTTTGTCAGAAATGGTTAGAAATGCTAAAATATAGTAAAATTTTATACTGCTCAGGAATAATTTTGCTTTTTGTTTGACACAAATTCATTTTTGAATGCTGCACCAAGGAAATTAGTTTCACAGGTCAGACAGCCTCCTTGTCAGGATGTGTTCCAGGTTGGTATCAGTCTCTGCTGTAAATTAAGTAGTTCACCTGTTGTTACTTTTGCTGTTTATTTCCTACACTGCAGATTAAAAAAAAAAAGGGGGAAAGAACCGGCACAGAATTCAACATGGACATTTCTTGTTCACCTGACAGGCAATCAAAAAATGGCAATTTTTATGAATGCAGTCTCCAAATGCAACCAGTTCAATGTAAGCATTAATGCCTAAGCTTCTTTTTACTTTGGGAAAAGGTTAAAAAAATCCAACTTGTTTAATGCAAAACCCTGGCTACTACATCAGCTTAGCCAACTTCTTTTCTACAGCATTTGTGAGGCTGTGCAATAACACTCATGTGGAACAGCTGCACTGACACAATGGGCTGCAGACGTTTTTACTGTCCTAATAATCCACATATTAAAGAGTCCCTAAATACTCATTGATGCGACAGACCATAACAACTCCCTTGGAGCTGCTTCAGTTTATCAGGTCAGTGATCTGCATACTGAGGATTCCCCAGGTGCTCATTGACAGGTAGCATCTCATATACACTTGTACTAAAATAATAATTGCTTCAAAGGAACTGTTAAATCCCAGTCGTGAGCACAAATTAATTTAAAACCACTGAGACCGCACTTTGTTTTTTCTACAGATCTCACAAATCTGGACAAATTTACTAGACAAACCAAGACATCTGAGCAGAATGAGCATCCTCACATGTTATGGCTGTTTGCATTGCCTACCTTGTCCTCAATGAATTACAATTACTGCCTTTCTTCTAGGCAAGGGTCACCTAAAAACTGTCCTTGCCACTGTTAGGAAAAAAAAATATTAAAAACCTGTTATAGAGTTAATAAACATAATTGAAGACATAATTTGTCGTTGTCTGTTTCTTCACTTTCTTTCTCTGTGTAGTGTTTTATTCTGACCTCTTTAGTACAAATCACCGAACCACTTAATTTTCTCTTTTGTTCCATACCTCAACAAGTGTATAGCCCTATCAGCCCAGATTCCTTTAATTTCTTACTCTGTTGTCACCTCTCACTAAATTTATGCTCTGCAGATTACAGGACACACGAGTGCAGCCTAGAAACCTTTCCAGCCAAAGCGAGCCGTGGTGATTTACCCACTCCCACCTTGCATCAGGCAATGACAAACGAGTCACACTCCAGACAACCTCCTGCCTTCATCTGAGCTCCAGACAAAGCTGAGCATGAAGGTGCTCCTGCAGGCTGCCAAAGGGAGTGAATGACCACTGGAAACTGTCAATGACCACAGGAAACTGCCTACAGTCAGGACACAGCTCCTCTAAAGGCAGAAGTCCAGAAGAACAGGCTGATCTGCAGTGTTGAGCTAGAATGCCTTGGAACCCATGCCCAAGATGAAACCCATGCCTTGGAATCCATGCCCAGCAGCCCCTCAGGAACCTTCAATCTTTTTCCTTTATATGGTTTTGCTTCTTCATCTTTGCCAAGTCTTTCAGCAATGAAAAACTTCTTGTGCAACTGAGATGTACACTAAGAGGAAAACCCTTGCACCGTTTTCTCCTGGGTTTGTTTTTTTTTTTTGCAAAGAGAAGAGAAAAAGAGAAATAAAAGTCAAGGTCAGGAGAAAAAGCTGGAGAAGAGTTCTACAAGTTGTGTCTTCTGACCCTGTTTGCTTCTACAGGTGAGACTGTGCAAGGAAAATTAATTGTACTGTGGAGAGAGCAACACACACACATACACACACCCTGACCCTGTCTCCAATCCTCTGCCATTTGTTACAGTATGGAATTCTTCAGGGCTCAGACTGATATTCCTGCTAGCTCTTACATCATTTACTCCACAGGATCCTGAAATCATACATTCCAAGGTTTTTTTCATAGTCCAGTCAAGACACAAATCAACTGCATTGCTTGTTTATGTCACTTGCTTTTTATGAGTTGTTTATGTTATGGCTACCAGGACACAGATCCAGCTGACACTGGCTGTTGTGTGTTTGGGAAAACATGCTTCATGAAAACTGTACTTCCAAATCAATCAAATTTCCATTAACAGTCAGGGTAGATGCAGTACTCTTGCACAGAACTCAACAGCTCAAAGCTGATGGCCAAAACAAGGAACCAAAACAAGAAGTGGAAGCATCAAAAATCCCTGAACAGATCCATGACTTACAGAATACTGACTATGAAGATGGATACAAAGAGATTTAAATCAAGAGATATATGATAGCTGATAATAATGTAACTCTAGCACTTAGACACTGCAAACTCAGATTGTGACAGTTCATTTCTCAAAGTTAAATAGCATCATAAAATAAAGAAGAAAGCAATACTTCTTCCTATAGATCACTCCTAATGGGTAACCTTTCTTCTTGGCCTATATATTTTGTTTCTATTGCCAAGACCTGAATTATTTGTCTCCAGTCTTTTTTTTTATCATCTTGATAAATCCAGACATATTCTAAACATTACTGCAATAGCCCAGTGCTTTGGTTAGGAACACCAATGTCGTTCCAGCCCTCCATTATCCTATTTTTTACTGCTGCAGAAAACACAAACCACATACCTTAATTTTCAAGGTCCTTGCAATTTAACACCACTTTAAATATGTTAAACAGCATCATACCTAGCCTATATCTGTGAAATCTGTCTCTTGTTTTCCCGTCTTAAGTTTGGGATGCTTTGCATATGAAAATTCCCAGAATGTCTCATTACACTATTTCAAAAATTCCTCAAAAATTTTCTATTCTATCAGAACCTCTTCTAACACAGAACATATACAATGAACTAATCTAAGACTTATGCTATGTTGGTGAAATCCTAACACAGCAAATCACTGACTTTTCTCTGCTTAAGAAGATAAGGACTGGCACTGTTAGCTTGAAAAGCTCCCCCAGCCTTATCCTAGTGCAGCTGTAAATTGTTATTCTTGATGCAGCCAGAGGATTGGAGACAGGGTCAGGGTGTGTGTATGTGTGTGTGTTGCTCTCTCCACAGTACAATTAATTTTCCTTGCACAGTCTCACCTGTAGAAGCAAACAGGGTCAGAAGACACAACTTGTAGAACTCTTCTCCAGCTTTTTCTCCTGACCTTGACTTTTATTTCTCTTTTTCTCTTCTCTTTGCAAAAAAAAAACAAATCCATGAGAAAACGGTGCAAGGGTTTTCCTCTTAGTGTACATCTCAGTTGCACAAGAAGTTTTTCATTGCTGAAGGACTTGGCAAAGATGAAGAAGCAAAACCATATAAAGGAAAAAGACTGAAGGTTCCTGAGGGGCTGCTGGAGGAGGAGGTAGTGTAAGGAAAATGGCATTTTACAAGACAGGCAGAGAGAGAGAAACCGGAAGAGTTAGATCAGGAACAAACCTTTGTCCAGCTAAAACATCCAGGGTTTGATGATAGACTTAGGAGAACAAATGAACCTGGTTCATTCAACAAAGCAGCAGATCACCCTCCCAGCTGATGAGAAGGAACTTCACTGCAAAGGAACAAGGCGAGTACTTTAACAGTGAGATGTGCTCATCATTTGTGCTGTCATTGGGAGCCTGCCATGGCTGGGACACCAAAAACCTGAACCTTTCTGCAAGAAAGATGGAGGAAATGGGGGCAGAGATCTGGCAAATAACTGTTTCTTCTGTCACACTGCAGCCTGGAGAGGCTGCCTAGAACAGAGGCTGGACAGAGTGAAAGGATAAAGGCAGGTATTTATAGAAAGGCCTCCAAAGAGCACACCTGGGGCTGTGCAGGCACTGCTCAGCCAAGGGGTTCACAGCCCTTTTGTGCTGAGGAAACATCCCAGTGCAGGTCCAGCAGACTGTAGCATTCAGCAGAACCCCACCTCACAGGCAGCGTCCCCGTGCAGAGGTCACCTGCTCCACAGCAAACAGAAACACACGGAATATTCCAGGTGTGTGCGTGGCACCTGGGACTGTCTGAGCAGCAGAGCTTCACAAGTGCCAGTAACTGCTTTAGGAATGGAGGTGTCTGAGTGCATGAACTGAAACTAGGCTTGCACACCTGGTACCTGCTGTCATCTACAGGACATTGTGTATCAGCTGGCATGGTTTGATGGAATGATGACACAATGGAAATCCATCCAAAACTGCCCTGAAACCTAAATTGATGAAGGCATGATCTTAGGACTACTTTGGCCATGCTTGCCCTGATACATTGGAGAGCCCAGACATCAGGGAGCACCCCCTGACTGCTCCCCCTTGGATCTAAGCCCTCCTGCACAGTCCAAGCTGCAGCATGACAGGCACTATCCTGACTGCTCCTTGTCAGTCGGCCTCCTGTGTCCTGAGAATGAGGCAGGCTAATTCAAAGGAACAATTGCCATTTGCCAGTATGTTGGGTAAAAAACTTCTGGAACTCCTACAAGTCCAACAACAGTGGTCCTGACTCACTGTGGAATGAATGCATCTCTGATGACAAACAGAAGCACACGTCCTGTGTATCAAAAGATAGAAAAAACCCTCTTTAAAAATGAGGACAGTCATGCCAGAATCATCATTCTGGGTATGAACTCACAAATGAACCATGAATTCAAGGTGGGCCAACATCTTTCTGTTGTGGACAGAGAGACTCTGACAGGAACAATGCTTGTCTCTGAGGTGTCTCCTGCTTTCCACTGACAATGGGCTTGTTGTTCTTTTGAAGCAGTTTTATGGAACCAGAGTACCTAAACATTACAGGACATGGGCACTATGTAACAGCAGAAAGACAAAATGAGTAATGTAAAATAAATAAATAATGGTGACAGTGTCCATAAGTCATCTGTCTTACACAATCTGCAGCAAGATCTGATGGTGCTAAGTAGACCTATCTCCAAAATAAGTGCTAAAGCAGCACAAGACTGAGGGGGAACAATTGGGAAACAAGAAATTGTTCAGCGCTTGTGCTGAAAGGAGGAAAGGCAGCGTGATGAAACACCTGAATCAGTAGTAGTATCAATAAAAGTGGTTGGATTGATATGTTTTTTCTATTCTGTGTGATTGAAGCCAGCTCTTTGAATATTCATGAGGAACAGGTTTCAGTCTGTGCAAAAGCTTTTTTTGTGTCTTTGTCTTCGCGGGCTCTGTGAAGAATCAAAGACATCTAAGTATAAGCCTAGAATTTTTAATGTTATGTGGAACTTTCACCAACTGTGTGGCTGAATGAAACAATTCATCAAACAGTAGTTTTCCAACCAGAGATTGCATTTCTTTTGGCAAATCAACACTGTTAAGTCACAAGGACTCCCTGTTGCCAAGGAATTCAGAAAATAGTGGCAGTGCCCGCAGCATTTGAAGCAGCCTGGTTTGAAGTTCTGCTTGTCAGCTGAACTTCCATCCCAGAAGACAGAGAATCCTCCTTTGAATCTCTAGGACATAAGACTATCAGGCTTTCTTTTGTTAATGAGTCCATATTAATAGCCAGCCAAGAGTTTGGTTGCTAATCAAGTGTAGCAGTAAAGAGGCTCAGGCACCAATCCAGCTGCTGAAGGCATTCCAATATTTGGTGTCTTTATCTGGATCACAAAATCATTGAATGGTTTAGGTTGGAATTGTTGGCCTCTGGAGATGATCTAGTCCAGTCCCCAAGAAGAGCAAGACCTTCCTATCATGGTTTTTAAAGCACAGATGTAGAAGAGAAGAGGAACACAGGATGAATGGGAACATCAAAGAGCAGTGATAAACCACAGCTCAAAGATAAACATAACAAATACACATCCCAACCGCTGCCCATGGGGCCTGATTTAGCACCTTACATTTATTATATTTACTCCATTCTTACAGAGTTGGAAACTGTATGGAAAGTACATCCCAACATTAAAACTTACACTGAGAATGTTGCTAATTAAGTATTTTCCAGTAGCTCTCTTGATGAAGACATAAGGTCTTTAGTCAATTAAAAGTCTGAATTGACACTTTCCAAACATCTGCTGTATCTCAGGAATTGCATTTATGAGTGGTTTATGAAGTGTTTTTCAAAGGACTGATGATGTGTAAAGCTTTATCAATGCAATAAAGAGCATTACACATTCTCTTTTATAAAAATTACTATTTCTTTTAAGTAGAAGTCTCTTCTAGTTCAGTCTCTGAAAGCAATAATCGAATTTCAAGAGGATTTAAAAGTTATGTTCCTGTAATACAAAGGCACTCTAATGATCTCTTATTACTTCTAGAATAACAAAGGGGTTATGAACCACCACACTGCAGATATGGAAACTGCTGAGGAAGCCTACCTTGAATTACAGACCAGATTTACAAATAACTGCATTTTCATCTTAAAATGGAATGCTCAATGGTATTGCACATAAGTGCATTTAGAGATCCTAAGGTCAGAATTAGTTGTGATAAGGGCATAACTGGGTGTGAGAAGATAACTGCGGCAAATTTAAGTGTACAATTAGATTGACAAAATTATTTAAAAAATATATGTTGACTATCTTTAAAGGCTTGCTTGAAAATGATATAATATTTTTCACGTACTTTTAAGTGCTGGCAAATTTACAGACCCCCAACAATTCAAATCCCTCTCCCATAATTCCTTTGGCAGTGGTTAGAGGATGGAACTCCTCTGCCACCTCCAAACCACTCTAGTATTGCTTATAGACAATAAAAGCAGTGCAGGTATTTAATATGCAACAGCAGAGGTTGAGAAAGGTCTCATTTTTGTATGACAACTGTTCATTTTGATGTGGACAAGAACTATTACACATGAGGAAGGTCATTACATCAAGACATAGCCTAAAGCTTTTGATGTCACACGGGAAAGAACACATGAGAAAACCTCAAATCCAGGCAAAGAATTTAAGAAGTTGTTTTTTAAGAAGTCACGGTTAATACCAAAAGGAACCAAAAAAAAAAAACCCAAAATCCAAAAAAGAGTTCTGGAACCACCCTCAAACCAACCAGTTTCCCCAAGGAGTGGAACATGGCAAGGCAATATGACACAAACAGCCATGGGTAGGTGGGTGCTCTGCCTGGGCTGCCAGCTCTGAGATGGTGACACTGCCTTCTGTCCCCAAGACAGCAGGTTTAGAGTGACCAGCACCTACACAGGGCACTGTGTTGGGCCACAGAGGGACACTCAAAGGAAAACAAATCAGCATGAAATCAATTAAAATAAATAAATGCACAAATATGGAAAGCAGGAAATTATGAGTAGATTTAGTAGACTGCTATTGTAACAGGTGAGCTGAGCATGACTCTGTGGCTGAGTAATTCTTTCCTGCCCTCAGAGCAGCTGATTATTAAGATTAATGATTTATATATTCAGAAAGGTGCTGATTCTTCTGAACTTGTTGGCTGGAAATGCTGTAGGAAGCATGACACCCATAATATTTAGCTTCCTCCCCACAACTAAAATAGATAAAAGCACAACATTCAGCTGTCAAGCATTTCAAAAAGATTACTAATTCAGTTTGAACTTAATCTGCTGAATGAAAGTACTTTAAAAAAAGTATTTCAGTTTAAAGGAGGAAAGTTTGACTCGTGTGAGAGAGAAAATCAGGCTGAGAGTTGTTGTTCAACCTTTAAAAGTGTGCCACTGCCACTCCCTTTTCCAGCAACAGGAATGGGCTGTACTTATTTGATAGGACAATTTCACTGGGGATCTTTTTGCTCCTGTTAAAATAGAAAAATACCAGCAAAAACATGCTGTTACACAAACCAGTGAGAAATCAAAACATACCCCAGAGTGCAATTCATCAGTGTTTTCTAACTGCATTATCACAGAATCCTGGATTATCTCGGGTTGGAAGGGATCTATTTATCCAAAGAGTGTATCTTTTAACTCAATATATAGAAACTATGGAAGAAAACGCAAAGAAATTATCTGCCTAGAAATAGAACTTCATTACTCTAGCTACTCAGAGAGGCTGCATTTGAAAAATTAATTATATCTGATAAAGCATTAGTGATACACATCACTAACGAAAAGCAGCACTCTTTCTGCAGGCTGTTACTTAAAATATTATTATAAAAGCGAACTTATACAAAAAGGAAAATACTTAGCAAAGAAGAATCTTAGAAAGCTTTTTACTCTGAAGATAATTTGAGTAATCTTACCCAGAAATAAAAGGTCTGTTTTGTCAGATCATATTTTTACAGTCAGGTCATTAAACCATTAACTACACACAGCATGAATAAATTCACGGTTTGGAAAAAAATTAAAAGATTTCTTATATGACTGAAAGAAAAAATTTTGCTTTTTCATTCTTTCTCAGGTTCTGTGTTATCCAAATGCTCCCAGCAGTTTTAAGTTTTGGCAATGGTCGAAAGAGTAACAGGTACTTTGCCTGATGTTTGACCAGCACTACTGGTCTGTGAATTCTAACAAAAAACAATTTCTGTTTCACATCCCTCTTGGATTTTTGTCTCCTATCCATCCAATATTGCCCTGGTTCATCTCAGAGCAAGAGCTCTGCTGGAAGCAAGATCCCAAAACGCTTCGCAAACCCAAAATGCTCTGGGTTAGGAGAAAGCAGCAGCCGCGCGTCTGCAAACGAGGAAGTCTTGAAAAAAGAAATAAAAGAAAAAACAAAAAAATCTCTGCCTATACAAGCTTTGCAAAAATCTCCTGACACAAACGAAGGCTCCTCCCCAGCATATGGAGGAGCCGCTGTGCCCTTCCGGGGATGGGCTGTGGCTGTGTTCACCTCAGGCACGCCAAGGAGAGGTGAGTTGTCAAAGGCGATTCCCGTCAGGGGCTGCTCGGGTTGAGGCAGATCCGCTGTGTGCAGCCATGGTGGAAGGTTTATCCCAGCCCCAAAGCGCCCGCCTGGGAAATCCTGCACGCAAACCAACGGGGCTCAGCCGGCATTAGCGTCAAGGAGGGAAGCAGGGGCAGAATTTGGTTGGCAGCCAGGCAAGATGAATCAAGGCGAAAAAGTGACCAATTGCATGTTCAAAATGGAAATTGATAGGCATGTTGTAGTTTGGAAGGGTTTTAAACGCTAGAAAAAGGCATGCATTATTAATTGGTCGGAGATAAATATTTAAAAAGTCTTGTTCTGTGGAGAAATACAATTTTTAAGTCGATGTAAATTACATGTATAGCGTCCTAATTTTAGGCTTCTTTATCCCAGAAGCTTCACTATGGCAGTTCAGAGCATTTCTTATTATATAACTTTAAAATACTCCCATTCAGAGTATTGCAAATAAAAAAAAAATCTACCAAACATTTTAAAAACAAATAAACAGTGTATTAGTTTAACATTTTAAAAACAAATAAATGGTGTATTAGTTTTGTTGAATTATTTGCAAGCAAAGCAACCACTTGTGCCCCTCAGAGTGGAGTACAATGCTTGTATTTATCACCTTTACTCTTCAAAGTTACCTAAATATTTAATGAGCTAAACAGTAGAATCCACCTGTGTGAGCAATCACAATCCTTGGTTCTCTAAATAAATAGCAAAAAATTGCTAAAAGAGAATGTCCTCAAGTTTCATTGCCTGAAGTGATACGCTCTGACAAATCTAACAGCTCTTTCTGTGTCATTCCTAATGCACTTGTCACTCAGTATTATCCATCCTCATTAATGACAATGGGAAAGTTTATCTTGGGAACACGTTTTAAATCATCCACTCTTTACAATGGGACCATGAAATCTCTTACAAAACACGAGGCGGGAACTACTCCGACAACAAAACCCCTTCCTGGCAGCTTTACTCTTAATTCCTGTTCAAGGAATAATGTGTTTATCATACAACCACACGGGAACAATATATTAGATGAAACTTGAAACAAGAATAGTTGGTTTGATTTTTTTCGAGATAGAAAGTGATTTTACAGTATTTTTTTTTAATGTTGGGAACTTTAAATCTTTAAGGGATGTAGTTTCGTATGGAACCATGCTTCCTCTTTAAAAAAAAAAAAGTTATAAACCTGTGACAAAATAGTTTGAATACTAATAATGTCATAGAAATAGTGATACTGCTCGTAACAAAAATGATTGCTGAGGGATTACTCCTGGCTTTGCACAGTTTCTGCTTTACTTATAGATATTTTTACCAGAAGTCTAGGTTGTATGTATAAAACCACACCAGTCATGCATAATTTTCACTATTAAATGTTCTGTTTTGATTATGAGTTCTGAAAACTGATATGCCCCCTATGTCAGTGCTATGCACTTGCAACAGATGGATTGCAACTATTTATTTTGGATGCTCTAATGCAAAAACTACAATATTCATTGCTTCTCTTTTCAACATCTCATTTGCAACACCATCACCAACCTTTCATAACAGCAGCAGTTAACAGAAGTTACCTTCAAATGCATCTGGCCACATTAAGTGCTGATTTTTGGATCAATTTGTAAATCAACAACAGAATTTCAGGATGAAAACCCGAGACACAAAAAATAACAAAAATCAAAGAAGCTAAAGGAAAATATTCCGGTTATTCCTATTTGTGTGAGCACAGAGAACTACACTGAATGTGCAGGATAATACTGTCCTAAAAGATGCAAATACACCTCAGGGTGTGGATGAGCAAAAATGGAGTAGACCATGGTACAAATAGAATTTTAGTTCAAACAGAGGAAAAAGTGCTTCTTATATGAGATTATAGATAACCCACTGACAAAATCCTCCCACTGCAACGTTTCTGCCACAGAGACTTATTCTACTACTGCAGTAAAAATTCTCCTTTGTAGATTTAGGGGTGTTTCAGATGCCAGAATCTAATTTTCATGGCTTTTTCAAAGTCAAAAATGCCCCTCATCAGATCAATAAGAAATCATCAGAGATGCGCTTTTGCCTTCAAACTGTATTTTCCACAACGTGACTGTGGCCTTGAAAATTTCTAAAGCAGCCTGTGTTTCTGTAGGACAGACAGAACACAAAAAGGCCAGTTCTTCTCTCCTTGTTTCCACAGGTTTTCAAAAACCATAACACAATAAGCCTGAAATTTTCAGACCATTGCTGGAGATTTTTTAGCAGGCAGTAATCACTTGTCTTCTCATTCTCAAAAACTCACTTTATTAATAGAAAAATTAGAAATAATGTGGCTTCCCATTTTACTGATGAGAAATGAAATACCTCACTAGTAATTTCTTATCAAAATGTAAAGAAAATCTAAAAAGAATAAAACTTAAGCAGGACAGTACTAAAACAAATATATTTTAATACACAGCTATTGAAAAGTAGCTATTTAAGGACACAAATTCAAACATTAACATAGATTGTATTAATTTAAGAAATGTCTCAAAGAAAATAGGAATTCCATTTAATGATAGAGCTCTTCAAAGCATCAGGAATCTCCTTTTACTTACTGAAATATCTGCACACATTCAATATTTATGCTGTCTTTCTCTCTATCCATTTTTAAACAGAATTAAAGGAGTAGCTAAAACTCTGCCAATAAAATGACAGGAAGGCTATTTTTAGTCTAGATGATGTAGACCAAGCATAAACAGCCCATGGCTATGCTACCATTGAGGATCAGATCTAAATACAAGTACTAGATTTCCTTCTTATTAGTTTTTCTCTTTTTCAACAGCAACAAGAATTACAAATTACATACTGGCTTGTACCTCTTAATTAATACTCATCCTAGAAGAAGAACCATTTTTCCCTTCATTAAAGCAAAAAACAAAGCTGATGTAACTCCTGCCACGCTAGTCTCAGGCAGAAAACTGTGGAAGTGATGCCTTCAGGACACTGACCTGGGACAGAGACCAGCCAGAGAAAAAGGATAAAGCAGGGATTTATTAAAAGGCCTCAATGGGCACACCTGGGCAGCACAAGAGTCCAGCTGGACCACACCCAAGATGCCCCAAAATGGACACAAAATGGACACCTGATCACGAGATCACACACTTATATAAGTTCTGGTCCGTCAGCATATTGGAGTTAATTATTGTCCAATTGTAGCTTCAGATTATGAAGCTCCATCCTCTTTGGTTTTTGTTCTCACCTCACTGTTGTTTTTGTTCTTGGGCCTGAAAGTTGTCCTTGGTCCCAAGCTGGAGAAGGAATTGTTTTGTCTCCCTGCTCTGTGAAGAGAGCTCAGCAGCACTGAATATGAAACCTAAAACTACCCCCGAAAACAGCACAGAATCTGAAAAATATAAAAGCTAAAACCTAAGGCATCAAAAGTGCATTTGGTCACAGGAAACCTGTGACCCACCCAGAATTACAAAGCCTTACACCGAAAGGTGAGAAGTGTTATTATCAAGTTTATGGTGCTGCTCTCAGGGACTGTAGATTGCAGACCTGAGAATACCAATCTCCAGAGCTTCCTGATTAAGCAGCATGTTTACTGAGTCCCTAATAAATTAATGAGAGGAGAGATGAAATCAATGGACAACTGCACGTAACAGAGAGCCAGGAAGAAAGTGCTGCTCAGCTGTAACACCTGGCACCCAGGGGCTGGAGATGTGTTTATCCTGAACATCACACACTGGGCACTCAGATGGGCACAAGCTGAAGCTACAGCCACGAGCAGGCTCACCTTGGTCAGCTCTTGGAAAAGTAGCTAAGGGGAAATGTCCCAAACCTGGGCTATCCTGGAACAGCAATCCTTGGCTGAGAGCTTTCCCAGGTCTGGAGGTGCCTGGGTGGGGCAGGTCACTGACCAGCCCCTCACCAAACATGGGGGATGCTCTGCTCACAAACACACCAACACTCAAATGCCCACCAGCTATGATGGGTGTACCACAGAGAGCCCACAAATCCCCTCCAGACTCAGCCAAAGCCACCTCAAGCACCCGTGGCCACACAAACCCTGTCTTTCCCAGAAATAATGAGCGTACAGTGCCTCAGCAGAGATTTCTGAAGATCTTTTTTAAAACTTCCAATATTGAGCGGTCAGGTATTTTGAGAATTGCAAGCACTGCTCTGGACACCAGGTGAAGTGGATTTCTCCTGTGCAGCAGCACACTCACAGCCTCCCACTTAAAAGTGGTCAACTGCTTGGTTTATTTTTGCTTTCTGCTTTTCCTTTTCAACACGACTCAAGCAGGCATGCTACTCAAGGATTACTTGTTTAATACGAAAAAAAAGTTAAGTCCATTTAGCAACTGTTTTGTAAACACGAACTTACGAACATCAGAGTGAATTCTTGAGTAATTTTTGCTATAACAGACTTCAAGTAAGAGAGAAGTAGATGAAGAGCCTATAGACTGAATTTTCATAAGCTAAACCCAGGTTTTTCAAACCTTAAATACCTGAAATGAGGCATTTAAAATGAACTATTTTCAGGAAGTGTTACCAGCTGCTTTCTGAAAATCAAGCAGCCTATGACTGATATAAGTTGGCACCCAAATTCCCTTTATTTATTTATTTATGCATTTATGGACATCGATAAAAAGCTTTAATTATTGTACAGTATATAATTATTGCTTACTTTCTTCAGAAGGAAGGAGGAAACAGAATGGTTAATTGGTAATATTCATTCTGACGGGGGCTAGTATGGTGTCAGTGTTAAGCTGGCCAGAAACACCACTTTAACTGCAATAAATAATGTTTGCCTTCTAGGAGATAGCTCCACTTGGTATTTCAAAAGCTATTGGTTTTCAACAAGCAATGAGAAACCCTAAATTACATTAGGTGTGATACAGAATCTTTTGAAAATCCTATGAAATAGAACTAAGAAAAACCAAATATAAAGAATATCAAAACCTTGTAACTAAAACAACTGTGACAAAGAGAGCAATAAAGATGGCATGACCAAAATCTAACTTTATTTACACCTTGGGCATTGTAGTCCTCACCCATTTTGCTTATGATAATCTATTTTTTCTGCAATTCTCTGAGCCAGAACATAAGAGTAAAATGTCCTCTGGAATTTAGTTCCAAATAATACCCCACAATTTAGCAGTATTTACACAATAATTATAGAACATTTTTTCTTCAGCTACAGTACTTTGCAGTGTATGTAGATTTTTTCCCCTGTCTCCTTTTGTCACTTTCATTAAGTCTTTCAGACTAAAAATAATGACTAGTTTGCTGTCAATAAAAATAATTAAAAACCCAAGTTCCTGTATGTTAACAGATCAATAAAAGGTAATATTTTTTGTGTACCAGTAAAATAAATAGATCAGAGAAATGGTATGAAACAATTTTTGTAGAGGTCAAAAATTTAAAGAAACCATACATTTGTGGTTTCCTTACAAATTTATGTTCATCCAAAACCATTAATATTTTCAAAAGACTGGAAATGTTGACACTTAATCTTGATTTTCCAAAGTCATAATAAAGCATTTGAAATTTAGGTGTGTTACTAGTCATGGCAGGTGTTTGGCAGCATTGGTCTGTTTCCCACAAAATATCATTTTACCACTTTACAAGTCTTAGATGGGGCTATCTTCCACTTTCCTCATTCAGACAGTACTTTGAATCACTTCCTACCCAGAGATCATAATTAAAACCATAACAAAAAGTGCTGAGACAAAGAGACCCAGATGGATGCACATGGACATGAAAAATCCTCCTCCTCTCGTTCCTTTCACTAAGAGCCCTGGATTTCAGAGCATGGCAGTAAGGTTCAGGTACTATGTAGACCTGTGGATGAGAAAATGAGACTTCCTCTCAGCTTTCATCTTTATTTTCCTGCCTCTACAGAGACACAGAAATCCAGAGATGTGTTTCGCCATGTAACAGCCTGATAGAATTCGAAACTCTTTGTAAAATGAGAACACTATACAACTATAAAATACCCTAATTTTATTAAAACTTGTGATATTTTAAAGAGCATTTAATGGAACCTTGCTGAGAACAACAACAAATATGGGGCTTAACTCTTTTTGCTTATTAAAGACTCATCAACAGTATCTTTCTAACTCATGCCCTTTGCCTAAAACATACTACTGCTTCAGTGAATAATACAACCCTTGCAGAGAAAGAGCTTCTCAATCTTTATCAACCAACATTCTTACAAAGGATGTCCTTAGCCCACCTGTCTTCTAATAGCCAGAAAGTGGGAATATGCCAACTGCTTGACTCGTCAGGCCAGCCCAGGAGAAGCTGACCCTCCCTTTGCAGGCTGAGCAGCCAAACCCTTTATCCTGGTTTAAGGCAAATTTGGGAAAAAAAAACCAAAAACCTCTGGATGGAGTCCCACTAGAAAATGAATCTGAACTGCTCCTCCACCAAGCTGGTTCAGGACAGAAAACAATTTCCTTGGAGGAAAGTGGAAAAAAGTTGTTTATTTAACAGGCAAAGCACTCCCCAGCACAACAAATGAACAACACTGAACAGCAAACCCTCAGTGTGCCCCCAGAGATGCCAAATTCAGAAAGTCTCTCCCGGGGCTGGAGCTCGGCTCAGTTGCTGTCGGTCCCTCAGGGCTGGCAAAGGCCGGGCCCAGGCCAGGCCCGGTGGGACACAGGTGGGAGCTCCTGGGGCCCTTTGGGTGTTTAACCAGAGCAGGGTCAAACAGCTCCAAGAAAAAGGAAAAAAAACACAGTGTGGAGAACTTCTGTGCCTCAGCCAGCCAAAAACTGACAAAAAGCAAAGGAGAGCTCTGTGCCACCATCCACACTGCAGCCAGCACAGGCCGTGTGTGAGGAAAAGCTGAAAACTCTGATCTTTATGTTTAGAAAACAATCACCCCATATATTCCACTGCATCTCCTTCGCTCTCAGATCCAGTTTTTAAAGGTACAACACTTATTTCTGAGCTAAACAGACGAATGGGGATAGAATTTAGCATCAACCCAGGACACCCTTCCATGCTGCAGCACTGACCCTTGGCACAGCCCATCACAGTACGCACAAGTGACCTCTCAGAGCATTAATGACCTGGTGGTGCATGGCCTTCCTTTGTGACAACACACGGCAAAAATATTTCTGAGCACCAGAATTATTTGTTTAAAGAAGTTCTGTTGAATTAGTTCTGTTTACTACCAAGAAACTGCAGTTGTGCTGCATTGTAAGGGTTAAAGTTTTGAAAAACTGGATGGGATTCTCACGTTACACTGTTATAAAATCCATAAAACAAAATTAGTTATTAAATAAACTTCACGATATGAAAAACCTTCCTAAGAAACCTAAGAGTTAACAGTATCTTCCTATATTGGACTATAGACAAATAATTAATAATTTAGTTTACATTAATCAGTATGCAACAAGAAGGTGACATTTCCAAATGAAATTCTTCCGCATGTGCACAAGATATGTGTTCTGAAATTCCATATACTGTATAAAATTGATCACTCGTATTCAGTCTAGTGTACCATTAAGATTCAGAGGGTTTTTCTTTTCAAATAGGAGCTCTCCAAGTATTGTTTCACCTCAAGTTATGATAATTTAAAAATACTCTCCCAAAACTTTAGCTAAATTGTACTGTCACAATTTTAAACACGTATATTTATTCAAAATTGTTTGAAAGAATGTAATACATTTTTGACAGGCAGTCTTTTACAATATTGAAATCAAATCCTTGATTTCATCAAACCCTTCATATTCTGTGCCTTATTCCTGGAAGGCTCATGCCAAAATGATTTAGTTTGATTTTCTTTAACAATGGTAGGTAGGCTTGACAGCATCTGACAAAACAATTCAGTGAAGTACACCATACCAGGTAAAGAGAACCTGAACTGGCTACTAGGTGAATTAATGCAAAATGGAGCTTGGTATTATGACAGCATTTAGCTTTGCAGGAGAATCTTTTCAGCAGTATTTAAAATTTTACATTAAGGAAATGTCATGGTGTTATAATTACTGTCTTTTGAACTATTTAAATAACCCAGTGATTAATGTAATGGGAAAAATGGACAGGAAAAGTCAATGCAAAACCCCCTGTTTTTACTGGTCTAATTTCCAGCTGAATTTTATTCCGGTGTTTCACCTCTCCCTGTTGGAAAGTTTAGTGTGATGTGCAGAGTTGCCTGCACTGGAGCCCCCAGCTCGAGCGGAACATCCAGCACTTGAGTTTCCCAGGTAGGATGCATCTGCTCAGGCTGAGCAGGGAGAGGTCTGCCATGCAAGCCCCAGGGGCAGCTGTGTTCTCCAGCACAGGGAAGTGAGAAAAATGAAGAAATGTGCTTTCTGTAGCACTCTAGGAAAGTCCTGTCTGCCACTGAACCAGGAGCACCTGTGCAGTTCCACCCCTGCTCCAGGCCCGGGGCAGCTGGGCAGTCACAAGTGCTGGCTTGGTAAAAAGAGGTTTTTATTTTGATTTCCTAAGGCCCTAACTGAGGCTCAGGTCTTGTAAGGGCACCTGTGCACAAGCTCCAAATACAGAGTTGTTTTGTCTATATAGAAAATACACAGATCAGCATTGCAACATGCATATTGCAGCATATATTAGCTTATTTTCCTTATTTTATTAAAGGTTTGCTATAGAACTACCAGTTTACCTAAATTTATAATTAACAGTGTTTTGCCTTTTGTCACCTCCCAGGCTCACTGATTCTTTTTGTTAACAGTGGCCAAAAATAGTTCACCAATTCAAATGCATTTCTTCACAATTTACTCAGCTTTAGAAACATCTGAGGAATACAATCAAGATTAGGGTAAGCCATTAATGAAGACTGCCTCAAATTCTCCTGGGAGAAGCTAAAAGAAGTGCCATTTCCTAGTTCTCACTTCAGTAAGAAGGGTTGGAATGGCATGCATGTGTATTTTAAATATATGCTGATCCCAAATGTGCTGGTGACAGGGCTGACTTTGCTCCTCCAGAAGAAATAGCCTAAGCCAGTTTCTCTGCCTGCTCCTGATGAATAATTACTCAGGGAATGTTTGCAGGAGCACAGCTCTGGCACTCAGGGATGCTGCAGCTCCTGGGCCCCTTAGGACCAGACCCGTGGACACCACAAAAAGCACTGCAGACACCAGCTCTGACTTGGCCTTACCCATCTGTTCTGGTAAATAACCTCTGACAGTGGCCACTTCCCTTTTGCAAATAAGGAGTTTACCACAGCATGGTCTAAGACAAGCAATGAAAAAGAGAGACACTGAAAGGAAGACAAAAAATGTCAGAAACACAGAGATTTCAGATGGAGGCTACCTAAGCTATATTTCCTTTATTAAATGGCCAAAATCACCACATTTTAGAGTTTTAAGTCATCTTCCCAATACCAGTGCTGGACACATAACAGACAAGAACACCTGGAGTTGTGATTATTTCTTTTTTTGGCAATCATTCATTTTCTCACAGTCTTTTACTGCTAGACAAATACAGGATATTATTTGAATGCCTTTGGAATCATATGTTTATTTTTAATTCTGTATAGACTCAGTTGCTGGTTTTTATGGTTATGCTTCCTTCCAAAGACAACCTTTTACTCTGGCAATTACCATGGGGAAAATGCAGTNGTATGCAACAAGAAGGTGACGTTTCCAAATTAAATTCTTCCACATGTGCACAATATATGTGTTCTGAAATTCCATATACTGTATAAAATTGATCACTCGTATTCAGTCTAGTGTACCATTAAGATTCAGAGGGTTTTTCTTTTCAAATAGGAGCTCTCCAAGTATTGTTTCACCTCAAGTTATGATAATTTAAAAATACTCTCCCAAAACTTTAGCTAAATTGTACTGTCACAATTTTAAACACGTATATTTATTCAAAATTGTTTGAAAGAATGTAATACATTTTTGACAGGCAGTCTTTTACAATATTGAAATCAAATCCTTGATTTCATCAAACCCTTCATATTCTGTGCCTTATTCCTGGAAGGCTCATGCCAAAATGATTTAGTTTGATTTTCTTTAACAATGGTAGGTAGGCTTGACAGCATCTGACAAAACAATTCAGTGAAGTACACCATACCAGGTAAAGAGAACCTGAACTGGCTACTAGGTGAATTAATGCAAAATGGAGCTTGGTATTATGACAGCATTTAGCTTTGCAGGAGAATCTTTTCAGCAGTATTTTAAATTTTACATTAAGGAAATGTCATGGTGTTATAATTACTGTCTTTTGAACTATTTAAATAACCCAGTGATTAATGTAATGGGAAAAATGGACAGGAAAAGTCAATGCAAAACCCCCTGTTTTTACTGGTCTAATTTCCAGCTGAATTTTATTCCGGTGTTTCACCTCTCCCTGTTGGAAAGTTTAGT
>VZTB01018183.1:1203449-1240426 GCA_013397245.1 Thryothorus ludovicianus
CATATATTAGCTTATTTTCCTTATTTTATTAAAGGTTTGCTATAGAACTACCAGTTTACCTAGATTTATAATTAACAGTGTTTTGCCTTTTGTCACCTCCCAGGCTCACTGATTCTTTTTGTTAACAGTGGCCAAAAATAGTTCACCAATTCAAATGCATTTCTTCACAATTTACTCAGCTTTAGAAACATCTGAGGAATACAATCAAGATTAGGGTAAGCCATTAATGAAGACTGCCTCAAATTCTCCTGGGAGAAGCTAAAAGAAGTGCCATTTCCTAGTTCTCACTTCAGTAAGAAGGGTTGGAATGGCATGCATGTGTATTTTAAATATATGCTGATCCCAAATGTGCTGGTGACAGGGCTGACTTTGCTCCTCCAGAAGAAATAGCCTAAGCCAGTTTCTCTGCCTGCTCCTGATGAATAATTACTCAGGGAATGTTTGCAGGAGCACAGCTCTGGCACTCAGGGATGCTGCAGCTCCTGGGCCCCTTAGGACCAGACCCGTGGACACCACAAAAAGCACTGCAGACACCAGCTCTGACTTGGCCTTACCCATCTGTTCTGGTAAATAACCTCTGACAGTGGCCACTTCCCTTTTGCAAATAAGGAGTTTACCACAGCATGGTCTAAGACAAGCAATGAAAAAGAGAGACACTGAAAGGAAGACAAAAAATGTCAGAAACACAGAGATTTCAGATGGAGGCTACCTAAGCTATATTTCCTTTATTAAATGGCCAAAATCACCACATTTTAGAGTTTTAAGTCATCTTCCCAATACCAGTGCTGGACACATAACAGACAAGAACACCTGGAGTTGTGATTATTTCTTTTTTTGGCAATCATTCATTTTCTCACAGTCTTTTACTGCTAGATAAATACAGGATATTATTTGAACGCCTTTGGAATCATATGTTTATTTTTAATTCTGTATAGACTCAGTTGCTGGTTTTTATGGTTATGCTTCCTTCCAAAGACAACCTTTTACTCTGGCAATTACCATGGGGAAAATGCAGCACAGAGTGCTCCAAAGTACCATAGAAACCAAAGCACCTGAGAAACCAGCCACTCTCCTGCCACAGGACTCCTCTAATTTCTTCCCCTCCTGTTAGGAAACACCTCTCAGAAAAGAAATTCCTGAACTTGTACATTAAGCTCTGGAAACTTGTTTTTTTCTGTGTGGCAATTCTTTAAATTGTATATGACATTTGGATTCAACTGAGCTGGCTTCTAGAGATTTTTATCATGGGCTGCCCAGGCGCTGTAGCCATTTGAAAGAAAATATTGGCTGCTTTATGTTTTGATAAAAACTGTATTTGCACAGCAACTATTTATTAGACAACCTATAATATAAAAACTTGTAGGAAAAAGCTTCGTCTCTATACTTCTAATAATTGACAGTTACTTGAAGACTCGAAAATTAGGCAAAACTAGGGAATTAAAAAAAACACCCTCACAAACTTTCCTACTTGCAAGCATTTATCTGAATTTATCAGGAGTTTTAACTTCAAACAGATAATTTCAGAGGTCTGTGTTGTCCAGACAATAACAAAGGGAGTTAATCAAATATGAATCTTCTCCAACTGTCTTGTCAAACCAGGTAATGATGTCCTGCCAGCCAAACTCAGAGGGAACATGTGAAACAAATACAAAAGTAAACAGGCCCTAAGCTGCCCAAGGGAAAGTCAGCAAGATGGCAATTTCAATCATTTGGAATAATACTAAAGCAGCCTTAGGCTTTTCTCAGAATGGAAACATGTCACTGTTACTGCAATATTTGAACAAATCAGACTGCAAAAGAAAGGAACACTTATGTAATCACAGCCGGGGAACAGCGCTTTACTCGATGGTGAGGTGGAAAATAATTAAGGGAAAATGTCCTTTTGGGGAGTAATTATAAATCTACCTAAATAGGAAAGATAAACAATGTTTCCACAGAAATTTGGAGCAGCGAAAAAAACAAATTTCAGCACAGATTCCTTAAGTCTTGACACAGGAGGCTTTGGAACAACAGAGATAAAGTTCTGTCAAATAAAACTATGAACGTAATGGCCCTACAAAATTTCTCAAATGTTCCTAAAAGTTACATTCAGAGCTACAAAGAAAGCAGAAAAGCACGTCAAGAACAGCCTTGCTGAACAGCCGCATTAAGATGAACGGGGCTGTCATATCGTTTAAGTGAGAAATCAAAAAATATTTCAAATATTCGGGGAACTTACCTAATCAAGTAAACGTTCAGTATGTGTCTAGTCATGTAGCCATCTTTTAGTCAATCATCAGAAAATCAAAGGCGAATTGGCATGACTCAACCCAAACTTTAATACCGCATGATTGTGTCGTGTAAGCTTGTTTTGTGCGAGGGCTGCTGTGGTTTTAGCAGAGAGATTAGCGACCGGACCTAAGCTGGCCTCCAAACCTTGCCCTGCTGATGCCTCAAGCCCTTTGAAGTCTGACCATCATACCTGGCAAAACAACAGTGGGAACTAGGCTGGTGTCAGATCTAATCAAGTTTCCTGCCTCAGCATAGCTAACTATGGGGTACACTAATTGGCCCAATTGCGGATTATACCTTTTGCTACAGATTCAAGACAATAATTTAGTCAAATGATGGTTTTTATCTCCTTCTAATTAAGATTCCAAAGTGGGAAGAAATAGGATTAGACAGGCTAACTTCAAAATTGTGTCCTTTAAAGTGGCATGCACGTAAGATAGATCTCTGATAATACTGCATATATTGCTAGTAACTAACATGTGAAGATTTGGGAAAGCTTGAAATAGCTACTGCACCTTTTAGATAAACATGGAAGGTTTCCTGGAAAGGTTCCTCTTCATAATTTATAAATGGACAATGAGCACTCATAAATATTCATTAGAAAACCATTTTCATCCTGAATTTAAAAAAATAGCCCTTTAGAAAACATTTCAGTCAATCTTATTTTTGATGAAGGCATAAGGAAAACTGAAACAGTTAAAAGATCCCGCAGGCTATAAAGAGGCGGAGTTCCTCCCACAAAACTGCAATCTAATAAAATAGATTTGACATTCAATGTTTTTCTCCTGTGAGGGTGAAACTATAAGGGGTTATTTAACTGGTGAGCAATCCAGAGATGAGAAAATCCATGTCCCATGCTCTTGTTTGGAACTGCAAAAAAAAGAATGGTCTAGTGATGAAATTCCTTTTTGAAGAAATTCCACCATAATTCACAGTTTCTGTGTTTCTAACTTTTCTTATGTCATTTGATTTTGAAGTGGCATTTCAAGCAGAGGTCAATACTTTTATCCTTTTTTGTGTATATTTGTGTATATCAGTATATAATTGCGTGTATCAGTATGCAGAATCTTTCCAAAAACTGTAAGGAACTCAATATGCATTTTCATCTCACATTTAAACTACATGCTGAAGAAGTCCTAAACTCAGCTGTACTCTGTATAAAGCATACTGTTGCTTGCAATGCACACCATTGTGCTGCTTTTTGCTTCTACCCTCAGAACCAGCGCTGACTGACTGCTGACACATCACATTCTAACTGCAGAAACCCGTTTTAGAAGACTTTATTCCCATCCTTTCTTAATCCCGTTTTCTCTTGTTCCCATTTTCTTATTGCTCCAGTCAGCCTGGCTGTAGTCTGCTTTCCCTAACAGTATGAGGAAGAAAAACACATGCATTATAGATTAGTGAAACGTGTAGAAGAAGATCACAGTAGGACAGTGATCTAACATGTTCAAAAAGGGACAGTTTGTGTCAGTTCAGCTTACAGAGAGCATCTCTGCAACAAAACCTCAAGTTATTCAAAAGGGGCTGCAGCTGAGCAGCAAAGGGACAAATTATACAAGTGGGTCATCTACGCATGTCCAGGGCAACAGGTTGTTTCAAGAGTTGCACTTCACTCCTGTTTCCAATGTCCCATGGCTAATTCAATTCTTTTTACGGAGCCTCCTGCTAAGGGTTTTCTTTCCTTCCAAATTACATTACAGATTAGAATCTCAAATTTGTCTGAAAGAAAAGATTGCATTCTGAGATGGGACTCAGTGATGAGAAACCACCCAAACATTCTAATTTGTAGTTATAATTAATAGAACTTACAATGCTGTAAAATGAGGGGGAATGCTTCTCTACGCCTCTGAAAACAGAGGGAACATTTGTATTTTAAATCCAAACACAGACTAGCCAGGGTTTTGTTTCTACTGTACGGCTCCAAAGCAGTTGTTCAAACCCTTTAACACCTCACAATGCCTGGTTTCACTAACTGCATTCTCTGGAAAGTGACAAATGTTATAAAGGAATTGTCTTTGGGGAAAAAAAAGCCCTCCTTCATGAATTTGCCTTTAAGTGGCTTCTGAAGAGGATACCTCTGGTTGAGAAACTTCTAGCACTCACGCAGAGATGACCTGCGTGAAGAACTGGCTGCCTGATTAACTATTAACTACCCTCAATAGGATTAGATAATTAAAGACATTGATGACCATTAATTAGGAGGAGGGCACCTTAATTTGTCACTTGATAGGGCCCTTTCAATGATTTATAGGTTAGGGCTACTTGCAATTGTGAAGGGGAGAGGGCAGTGAAGAGAGAGAACCCTTAAGTTACCTTATCAAGTGGCCAGCTAAAAAGGGCAGAGGGTCAAACAAGGGCCGAAGTGGTCACTTAAGGGTGAAGTCCCAAACACCAAAGCAGTGCCAAGCCACATTGACCAGCATTTGGTGATGGAGTAAAAAATATGCTAATTTATTGGTGGCAATTCTCTCTTTTTATGGTTTCAAGCAGTTAAGACAAGTGGCCTGCTTAAGAGCTTTTCATTTGAAAAGAGATTAAACAAAATGGTTTGTCAGGGATGCTCGGCTGTTTTATGTCTTTGTTAAAAAAAAAATAAATTTGCTCAGACTGTACCGATGACTATTGCATCACCCTGAAAGCCATCTTCCATCTCTAAGCATTACTTGGTTAATAAATACATCAGCTCTAATTGCTTAATAGTGCTATGTTCATTTGCTCTTTAGCAAGATTAAAATGAAATACATCTTTTGTATTAATGCCTTCTATCAGGACTATCTGCATAAAGGTCAGAGAAAAAAGTTTAAATTTAGTAGGAAATTTACTTAAGGACATTAGTGTAAATGATACTGTGTTTAAAATGACATAAAAGAGCGAAAGGTGATTTCAGTAATGCAAAGAAAATGGTTTCTGAATACTGATAAGGACACTTATCCCCCATACCACACACAATTTTAGGCAACATTATACATTAAAATCCCTCTACTGGGGTAATAACATGTAGCTACTTTCCCACCCACTAACACAAGTAAGAGCAAGTCATTAACATTTAATTAAATATGCTCCTGACATCCTTAGAAACATGTCATGCTTTGTTATTGAAGGTTGTGGCCTACTTTCCATGTACATTTTAAACCAAAATAAAGTATTTATAACAGAGCGATTTAGTGCAGCAAACGAGACATTTTTAATTAGAAGGCATATTACAGCATTTTATAAGGCCGTTCTGAACGGCGAAACCAGAACGAAATGAATTTACATCATCTGATGCATATTTTATGTATTTCACAAAAGGAAACATAAGAGATGAGATTAGCTCCACCTTTTGGGTTCCAAATAGCGAAACAACGTTTCTCTTACCTCGATGGTGAACAGCTTCCTTTTTAATCTAAAAGCAAGGTCCTTCGTGTCTGACACATCACAGATCAAGCTGTTAAGCCGAGGAATCTGACGTACATGAACCAAACCTTGTGGAAAGAAAGAGCAAAAGGAGGGGAAAAAAATTTAGAGAAAACGCTGTCATCCAGATGCATAAATTAGAGTCTAACAGCAGAATTCTGTATATTTACACACACTCATCCTCCCCTTTTTAAACTGGAGCTTGCTACCAGGAGCAATGAAGCAAACGGCGCGATTATGCTCAAGTAATCAAGCAGAATAAGATAAACAGAAATCCTTGTGCGAGGAAAACTAATTGCACTTTGGTACAGAAGTACAGATGTAAAGAGCCATCTTAATACTTGTCAAAACTACAGCCGGTTTGTGTGTGATTTTCTCTCGTATTTACAGTAAGCAAATATGGCTATCACCTTGCATGCTGCCCACGGCACCACTGAGTGATCTTTATTTTATTAAATGCACCAGTAAGCAGCCAGCAAAACAAGGCTCATGGGTTACTGATAACCACTGAAGCTCTAATGAGAACTCCTTCGTTTTGTGCCCTGAAAACGACTCGCAAAAAAAAAAGTTTCTGGGAAATCCTGATTGAGATCACGCTTTTTAATAAATTTTAACCCCCGTGCCACCCCAGAAGAAACGCGTTTTGCTCCTGCAGGAGGCTTCTATAGCTGTTCAGATGTTTTTAACAGCACTAGGTGCACTGCAAGCTCTGCATTCTGTCAGCTGCAACTCAAGCTGATTTTTTCTGACAAGGACGCTGGATGGTTTTTGTGCAGCCTAATATAGTCTCTGAACAACCTAAGGGTGATTTTCTACATCTGAAAACCAGGGAAATTCTACAGGGCTTCTCAATTACTGGCCTATATTTGCTACTCATAAAGCCAGCGTCTAAATGGAAATGCTGGACATTTAGAAAAGGTATCTGACTTCAAAACGGCAGCTCTGAGAACATCTCCAAACATTAAATCCCTTATTTAAAATAAGGCAAGTATTTTTTCAGTTTTTTTTTTTTTAAAGGAAGTTTCCTAAAATTGAAATACTTTAAAAAGCATAATTTTTATGGCCACTAATTACAAACATTCTCACTAATATTAGATAAGTGTTATTACAGTTTTAAACCTTCTATCCCTGCCTCCCATCCAGTGAATTAGAAGAATTATTTGTTAGGCTTTTGAGTACAAAATCTAATTATTACATATAGGATCAGCAGGTATAACACAGGATTGCTCATATACAGTACCCCAGAAATTTTTTTTAGGAGTCATCTATATAATTGTTTCGTTATTTTGGGGCTTTTCGGACATTTAAATTTGCAGGCAGCTTAAAACAATTATTAAGAAGGATTCATTAAATAATGCAATAATGTGATCAAACTTCTCCTGCGTAATGTCAAAATCTTTCATCATCTGCAGTAAATAAATACCTTAAAATATGTTCTTAGGCAAAAAAGAATCCACAAAGTTAAAACCATTAGAAACATCTCTTTTCAGACTGTCAAATTAAGGTTGTGCAAATCTCAAAAGCTATGTATATTGGCACATAATTTTTATTAAATAGCACCAGAAATGACTTGCATACATATTTTTCGGAAACCAGGAAATAACTGCTAAAACACACATTGTCTTAAAGGATCTCTTCAGTTCTGAGAAAAGGAGTATTAAATTGACAGAATTATGTTAGCATAAACAAAGGCCATATCACGATTATACAGTTGGAAAAATAATTAGGCAAATTATTCCAGCTTTTGTTCACGGTTTCTTTTTCATTCACCTTTTTTTTTTCAGATAATGAAATGTGCACTACTTGCACAGTCAGAAAGATTTTTCTCTGATTTATTAATTACAGCTTGCATACACACAGTGGTGTCTCAACACCATCTTTGCTTTTTTTCTATATACTCCATACATTCTGCTAGGGAAAACACTGCCACTGTCGTATGTTTACAGCAGGTTTCAGATAAGCAGTTTACTTTCAGCTAAGGGTTTCCATGGAACTACAGTAGTATCACAATAATAAGAGCTGTAATTTATGCACAGTCTGAGCACTGCTCTGCATCAGCTAAAACTGTTATTCACTGCTTTGGCTGTGCATAACTTCTAATATAATTTTAAAAATGTAAACAGTTCTGCTGCAACAGCCAACGGAAATCTTTGGGAATCAAAACGCAAGATTAAGCACCATTACACATTTTGAAGGTAAAACACTTGAAAGGCTACATGACTTTTTACCAAAATCAAGTTTCATATTTCACATGCCACAAATAGCCCCGTTAATTTCCTTAAATGTGCAAGTGCTGTAACCTATAAAAAACCAGAAGGTTATTTTTTAGACAAAGTTCTCCTAGCACATAATTTAGCAGTTTATTCACCTTCCCATAATATATGTTTTCCCGTGTTCTCAATTTAAAACTTGGCAGATCAAAAAGCATTGATTTCATGACAGGTTCAGCTCGCTGGTCAGATGATTGCCAAGCCTCCCCTGCATGTGAATTCCCCAAAGCCTGCCTGTTGAGATGCACGTCTGATTGAGCCATGCCTCGGTAATATGGCTTGACAACATGCAAGGAGTTGCCATGTTTCCTTTGCAGCCTTAATGCACTCTGCTGAAAATTTCCCCTAACTCGAGGCTGGTTGGGCAAGGGGAGACGTTGGAGAGGTAAATTTCCAAAATGAAACCAAAGGCTGCTTTGGAGCACACACCCACTTGGAGGGTGAGCTGCTAAGTGCCCTAGAAACACTGAGGGCAGACTTTTTGCATTGCAAAAAGATGGAACTTACCGTGGTAATCCTTGTACAATGGATTGGTTTCTCTCTCAGAGCCAATAAATGATTCAAGACCAACTACCATATCTGACAAGTTTGTTACACGTTCGATAATTGCTTTGTTCTGTAAGACATGGAAACAAAATACACATCCTATGTGATGAAAAAGGTAATTAATGCTCATAGAGTATAAGCCTCAGTCTTCTCAATGACAAACTGCGGGGGAAAAATAGGTCATCAATACTTAGAAATTATGTTAGAAGGTTTTTTTCTTAAAAAAAGAACAGCAATTTGAAATATCTGTCTAAAGCAAACAAACATTTGACAAGGGTAAACCATGAAAGGGCTAACTTTGCACTAAATTAACATTTCCCTAAATCTTCATAACAAGCATTTGCTCACATCAGCAATATTTACAAGCCATGTGTCAAGCTTATCTCTCATTGATTTCTGCTATGAGTCTGATGCCCAGTTTTTGTTTGGGTTCTGAAAACCCTGGGTTTTAATACATTTAGGCATATCGTGTCTAATATTTTGAGCAAGTAGAATCCACACAATTATTCATTTTGCCTATTGGATGAACATGGAAAACTCAATTAATTTCTTAGCATTTTTTCCTCTAGAAGTTTCTCTCTGCACAACACATGACTCTAAAGCTTCAAGAAGCATTACCATTTCTCAGTATATTTGTGATTTTTAAGTGCTGTCTCATGTTTTGTGCTACAGTGCACTGTAATATGCCTTAAATAAAGAGATTTTCAGAGGGAAGTCAGAAAAAATGTTCTTAAATGCTTTGATGATGTCAGTATTTAATGAAGAAAAAAAAAGGAAAGACATATGGGGCAAAACCCAAAATATTTCTTTAAGACAAGAAATGGTTATCTTAAAGGTCCCTGGACAGCTGGTAAAATACTCTTGTTCTTGGTGGTTGTAGGTGCCACATTCATCAAATCTTCAGGTGCATCAAGACTAATCACCTCAAAATACCCATTACAATGAAGTAGCTCTGCAGCTCCAGGTTATAATTTTGTATTTTTTATTAATTTTAAAATATTTTGTGCATTTTACACTTCTTTCATAAACTATGTACTGATGCTCATTCTGAAAGGTCAATTTCAATACTGGTAAAATATTTCATAATAGCATTTCATCAATTAGGAGCAGAGAGACTAAAACATCCCCAGACTTGTTAGAACAGTCCATGCTTTGTCCTGACATTATTAAAATGGTCATCAGCATCCCAACTGCCTTCATGAACCCACATTTCAATAATCTTTATTTTCTAGCCACAGAGACTCTTACAAAGGAGATACGAAAGGTGAGAATTTCCTGTTCCTCTCTAAGAATAAACCTGAATTTGGGTTTCTGACCTCTCTGTGAAGTTGTGGCCCGTCTGGAACAGCCCAATCTGCTCAGGTTACCAGAATCCAGAGATCCCATGGCACCTTCACACCCCCTCCCTCGCCCGGCGCCTGGGCCAGATGGCAGCAGATCCTGGGGAGGGGTCTCTTTCCAAAGCTGCCACTTGTGCTCAGGCCAAGAGCATCCAGCCCCGGGGAATCAGGGAACTTCCATTTTACCCACCAAGTTTCACGATGGACGATGATTAAGTGGTGCCACCCTTTGTGAGGAGTAAATAAATGAGTGATGGGAGGTAAAAGAACGCTGCCCACACCCCAATCCCTAGACTTTGCTATTGTATCTGCCCCTGAAATAGTAAAGCTCACTTGCAAATAATTTCCTCCTCTAGGAAGGGAGAGGCAATACACTACATGTTTTAATGAAATCTTTTGGTCACGTTATTTTACAGGGGCAATCACATAAAGATGGTATAAATTTAAACCTAAAGTAGTCAGTGACCTCTATAAACCCACAGACCAGGAATTACCATCTTCTGTCAGTTCTTCAGGAGGCTGCTGGGTGCTATTCTTATCAGTAAGAAACCCAAAACTTTTATATAAATAAATAAACCTTGATGATTCCTGGCAACAAAGCTAAACTCCTGACACAGAAGAAAAATCCTATCCTTTGAAAAAAAAATTTGCTGTCCATTGATGTTTTTTGCTTACCAGTTTTGATAACAATGGGTTACATAAACTGTGGAAAGAACGGTGCTCAACCATCAGCAACACATCCTCATCACTGACAGTCCTGCAAATCCTAAGAACAGCATCCTCCTACTTGGTTTTAATTCTGGACAGATTCAAGTCAGGGACAGCACCTCAATATTTGCCTGATGATCCACATGTTAATATGTTGGCTTCAGCCCTTCCTCTGAAAGGGTTTGCTTTCCTAAATGCTTCTCTCTTTGCCCGTGTTGATTTTGTTTTTGTTTTTAAAGTGTGTCAAAATATTCCCCTGGCTCAGTGCAGTGTATCTCGGGAAATATTTTGCACAGTGAGTCGCCACACCAAACAGACATTTGCTTATGTGGCATTGTTGCCATAGATCTGTATCTATCATGTATTTTCTAGTTTGCAGTGCTCAGCACATTAATGTCCAACCATAGCTGACGTCAGCACACAGATAGTTGTGATGTATGGCACACTGACATAAACACACAAATCATGTTGCCCCATCTGGGCTCGAAAATTTAACAGAGCTCCAGATCTTCCTCCAGCCCCATACAAATCTACCTCCTGCTTCTGGCATAAACTTGGCAGCTCTGGAGTTGAGCCAGGACATGGTTAGGAGGCAAGCCAGGAATGGTGAGATTCAGGGAAAGAGTTTGTTGGCAGCCAGAAGAGGTATTGTTTTAAATTATACTAAAAATGAAAAAAAAAACCCCAAAAAAACCCCCAAAACCAACCCAGTCTTGGAAAGTTTTCAGTCTTGCTAGATGTACCGCAGTTTTTCTAAATTAGTTAGTTCAGCCAAAATATAATTATTCTAACAACATGGTAGCAATCCTGTTGTGCAGGCTGGGCTGGGCATCCGTTCTATATCTTACTTTGTGCTACTGTTTAAGACAGACATTTTCTTTTAAGTGCAAACTTGCAATATTTGGGTTCAACCAAAGTGTACTTTCAAAACATGTCAGGAAAATCCATGTAGCGAGCTGGCTGTGGAAAAGGGAACTGTGCACGTGTTTAAGCAGCTTTGGGGAAGGGCAATTATGGAAAAAGATTGCTCTGTCTTACTAATTTCTTTTCAGATGGTACACACCTTTGAGTAATTATTTGTGCATGTTTAAAAATATTTATTTACAACAAAAGGAGTTTAAAATGTATAGTGTTCTGTATTTGGGTATAAAGCACGGTACTCTACCAATACAAATTCATGCAGCCTGTATGCTCAAACTTACACACTGAAATTAATTAATATTGTGTGTTTCTACTGGATTGAGTTCTTAATGTACCACAATTTTAGCATCACTACTATTAATCAAACCACTCCTGGTTCATCTGGATTCCGTATTAGGAAAAAAATCTGTCTTTTCTACTCTGCTCTAATTTCTAGCTCTCCTTGGATTTCCTGTCAAAATTTTTCTAACACTCAAAAATCTGTCCTCTCATTTTGTCAGTTTCTAAAAAAAATTAAAAACCTCACAAAATTTATGCAAGGACAATATTTAAACTCCCAGTCCTTGCGCTGCATAAGTAAAGAAAAGTCAGAGAAAGGAAATTTTTCTTAGGACAGCCTCAACTTTTCGACACAGCACATATAAACAATCTCAAAATTTAAAGGGAAAATAAGACACTCATGTTAAAGATCTAAAATGCGATACAATTACCACCTATACAAATACTTGAGCTTTTTGCATGTATTTCCATTTTTGTTCTGATCAGTACACTAACATAATTTTAATATGGACTTACACGCTGCATTGAAAATAAGGTATTTTAAGACCACATCTCTTTTTAAAGAGACATTAGGCCTATATTTTGGAAGGGGGCCACTTCTGTATCTTTACATTCTGGTAATATAATCTCATCATTGGTTTTATTTTAGAACATTTAATTAAGAATAAATACATTGAATCCTATTTCAATTTCATCACCTAAAACACTACTCACAAATATTGTTTGTGTTGGGACAAAACCCAGTTTAAGAATTTCATATGACAGCATATGAAATTCAGCAATTCAGATACTCTTCCCAAGTCCAGGTAAAATTGGAATTGGAGGCAACAAACTCTGTTGTTACCCACAGGTGAATCCAGAAATCCTGACACTTCATTTGAAAGAATGTCTCCATTATAAACACCAAGCAAGTTCAGGGAAAGTAATATGAATCTTATGAGCTTAAAGCAAATTTTGGTGGGTGAATTTTCAAGAAAAGCTAAAAAAATTGGTTGTATTTTTTAAAAAATTCTATTACATTCTGTCATAAAGCTGAAGTAAGCTTAGCACCATAATGGAGACAGCCACACTGGACTAAAATGAAACAGTGGTTGAATATTCAATAAATGAAATCATCCATGATATTTTTGAGAGATAATCACACAATGATGTGGCAATTCACAATATGAAAATATTTACCACTTGTCATTACTACTTAATCTCCAAAGGATTTTACAATGGAAATATAAATTATTAAGAAACATGGATTAAATATTTATGACCATTTGTTAATAACTACTGCACAAAAAATTGCAGAATTACCCATACATCTTCCTTTGGTAAAAGAAGTTAGGTAACAGTACCTTGTATGAGTTTTAGGGAGAGATCCAGTTTGTGCATTTGGTTATTCACAAATCCCCAAAATAAATGATTAGTAACTGGTCTGCCAAAAAGTGTTATTCGATATTTAAGAGACTGTAAGCTAGAAAATTCTATACTTCTAACTCCAAACTGATTAGCACTGATAACAGTGTTAGCACACAGCAAGCCTACTAATTGAATGCTGAATTTTGGCTCTAAAATGAATGTATGCTCAGGCCACTGGAGTATAAGATGACCACTAAGAAATTTTGGTGTGCAGAAATCTGTACCAACCTCACAAGGAAACTGAGCACAAGGGTGATGTCTGCTGGAAGACAGATACTCCAAAAATAAACTCAGAGGGTTTGCTACAAACTATGATGCATTCAATGATGAGAAATCCACTGAGAAAGCATCTTCTTTTACCTTTGAAGAACCTTACCGACTATAACAGAGCTTAGGTATAATATCCTTCTGTATGAAAAAAAAAATTCCTTCTGAAACCAGAGAAGCACTGATTCTGGCTGACTTGTTCATAGGCACAATAACATTAGCTAATTACAGTGGATAATTTAAAGCAGTAAAGAATACCTTTGAAAAATTTTATACAAGTTGCAGAAGCAAAGAAAGGAGTTGTAGTGAAGACAGGAGCAGGGAATGAGATGCAACATATTCATAAAGGTGGGAAGAGAGTAACAAAGCAGCTGCTGGTCAATATGCTGCACGACATATTAACTCCAGATTTTGGTCATTCTCTTAAGATTGCTTTTAATAACATTTGTCTTGATATTGTCTCTGCTGTGGGAACTCTGCAGTGCTTTTGCATTTTACCATAAAACATCAGCTGAAGGCGGATGACACAGTATATAATTGATTTTGATAAATTTTCAGGAAGAATAACGAGCCAGGAGAAAAAACCTAAATATCACAGACTAAAAAAAAAGGAAATCTTTGGATCTTCACTGAAGATGGACTCTTGTATTACTTGAGCTATGAAAGCATCTAAGGCCAGCAAACCTTGGCACCTTACAAAATAAGAAGCATGCCTATTTTGCCATTGAAGGGCAGACCTCAAGGCCAATGGGGAAATGAGAGATCACTAAACAGAGATAAATTAAGCAAGTCAACAACAGTTGCTGCTGCAGCCTAAAAAAAATGAACCAAGTCTAGTAGTTTAAATCAAGTGTTCCATCTGTTGATCTCCAAGTGCTTCACAAAGGACAGGCAAGGGCTGCACTCCTCATTTACAAGTCAGTAACAAGCACAAAGGTGCCATGTGAGCTGCCCAAAGCCCAAAGCCAGCCACCAGTGAGCTGGGAGCCCAACCCAGCCTTTCACTGCAGCTCTGCCTGACCCCCTCTATCTGAGGCTTGGGTAAGGAGGCTGCATCCACAATTTTGGGGGATCAGCAAAATACTTGGTGTGGTGAGGATGGTGTGGGAGTGGAAGCCCAGGAAGCTGGGTGCTGAAAATCCTGTTATTATCTGGCTGAAAGAGGTGACAGATGCACAGTGTGTTATAGGGTGACACTTCTTGAGCTGAATCCTGTCCAGTGCTTTTCTCATCCCTCTCCTTAGCGTTCAATGACTGAAAGCACAGGCTGCAGGTGACTGGTAATGGTTCTGGGGCTCCTGCACGAGTCCTGCTGCACTGAGGAGATGAAATAAATCTGATTGAGCCCTTCTCCAGTGAAGGATGGGAAGAAATCAGGGCAAGGCGAAGAGGAGCCCAGCACCTCTCCTGAACATCATCTGGTTCTCACTAATGAGATTGTCTCACTGTTAAAAAAGCATTTGGTTGGAAATCTATAGGTTATTACTTGTCTTTAAGCACTGAAAAAATTACCTGATTATTTGAGCAGATTTCTCTAGGAAACTGAACACAGAAAATACTCCATGCTACAAGTTGGTCACAGTGCAGTATAAAACAGAGATGCAAAAGCAGTCTGAAGAGTGAGCCATATTACAAAAGAGCCACAACAAAACTGCCAAAATTACGTATTTGAAACCAACTGGCTTAACTCAAATCCTAGGACTCCACTGGGAATCATTCATTATAAGAGAAAGGTTCAGGAGTTCCTTTTGTTGCCATTTTGCCAGAAAAAAAAAAGTCATTGCAATTTTCTTACCAATTTAGAAAGGCTAACACTCACTGCAACTTGAATTCTTCAAACAGTGAATCTCATTTTATTCCCAGGTGACCAAAAAGAACCTGCACTATTACTTCAATTAACAGCACACGGGTATCAAAAGGAACACCTAACTGATGCTGGCAATCGAGTGGCAAGATTCTGAAATATAAAATCACTTAAAAAACTAATCCCTTATCCCGTATAAAATTATAGGCTGTCATCAGGAGCAGGCTGGCAAAGCTGGGTCCAGATGGGAAACTGGCTGGGCAATAAGAAGAGGTAGGGTGGAAATGATGGGTGGGCTGGAAACGAAGGGAACCCAAGGAAAGACGTGACTGCTCCCTCTGCTGGCAAGGTCCTCCCCGGCTTTAATTTTTAACTAATGAGTAGGCATTTCTTTAATTATTTAGGATCTAGCCAATAAATAATGCAGAATGTTCCTTCCTCAGTCTGTTGCTGTGTGCTTGCACATTTTTGAACTTATGGTGCCCTATTTCACTAGAATAATTTGCCACAGAATTAGGGCTCAGATGGATGTCTAATGGGGAGTTACTGGCTTTATATTTCAATTCTTCGTAAAACGAAAAGCAAGATTAAGCTATTTGACCTTCAAAATATTATATTTTACAATGTATACTCATTTCATATTTAATTTACACATTTCATAATATTACGACAAATTGCTTGTCATATCTTACTCTAACAAGGACCCCTTTATGTAGCAGTAAGAGACTATAAAATTAAACATTCTGCAATACAAACATACTAAATGACACATCATACCAAAATTTTGTTCTTCTTCCGTGAGCAAAATTCATGACCAGTGAATTCAGTGACAATGCTGGCATTAAAACTTAATTAAAAGATGAAGATGAGCCATTCATTACTTGATTTGTGATATAAATTAATAGCAGCAGTAAGAACATTTAGAAAAAATCTGTTCTAAGATTTTGGCCTACAACCAGAAGCTCCCAGAACAGGAGGGATCAGCTTTTTTTGCCCACTGTTCTCATCTGAATCCTGGCTGAAAAGCTACTCCAGCTCCCAGCTTTCCAGAAGGCTCCATCCCAGGAATCCTCGCCTGCCATTTGGTTTGCTGATTTTAATCTCCCAGGACTTTCTTACAGTGGCTCCACTATGCTGAACTGGCACTTGCTCCTAGAAGTGAGTTATTATTAAACTTGTAGGTCAATTGTGGCACTAACAACTCTTTGGAAGCTTTCAGCCACGGTGTACAATTTGCTGGTCTAATTAAATATTAATTCTAAGTGTTACATTCTGTGGCTAAGAGCTTTTATTTTCCATCATCAGTCTGGAAGAGAAAGAGGTTACAAGGCTAATTTAATCTTCTTTTTTTTTTTCTTTTTTTCCCTAGCATTAAAGCTTAACTACACAGGCCCAAAAACATCATTAAAGATGCAGTATTCCTTTTTATTATGATTATATTCTAATTAATAGAGAATGTCTAAACAAAAAGAGGTAGAATTGGATTCTGAAATTTCAGGATTTTTAAACAACACCAAAAGTTCCCATAAAAATGTTTCTAAGCACATACTGCATAGAAGTTCAATATTTGGGAAAATATCTGGGAAAATCACTTAAGATGGAAAATACATATGCAAGGATTTAAATGTAAAATAGTTTTACACAAAACTATCGTTCTTTGTTCTGATTCTGAAACAGAACAGATAAACCCCATTTTTAATGCTGGAGTCACAGGGCTATTTTTTTTTATTCTCAAGAACCTGAACTTCTACTTAAGCAAAAAAAACCCCAAAAAACTTCAGAAAAAAGCATGCTACCTTCCATTTTCTAAAAGAGTTCCTTGCTTAAAGCAATAACTACTTTGCCCTGTATTATTTAAATTCACTGATCTTTACTCATCAGTGTCCAAATGGGCTCAATACACGAGCCTCTCCCCTTCTGCTTCCATAACAGTTGTGTCCATGTCTGGACACTGGGCATTATATTAACTACTTAGTCCAGTAGCCAAAAGATTCCATATGCTTGAACAGATGACTATCTCCATACTGTGATGGGATATTTAACTGTTTAGGTCTAATGCTGCAGTTCAAAGATTTGGTTCTAAACCCTACCTGCTTTCCAAAGGCGTGTTTGCAGTTCATACACATAAAATGTAAAATCAAGTTGCACTTTCCCAGTTTAACATGTGCATTTTGGGAAAGAGATTTTCTCTGTTAAAGAGAGATGGTGAGGATGTGTACATGGTGTCCTTCTAAAAAGTAAAATTTATTAAAATGACAAGGCTGTTTTAGGCACGCCACTTTCATCATAATATAGTTAATGTGGTTAACAGACAGCAAATATGTGGGGACAAAAACACGCTTCAGATATATATTGTGTTTGTTTTTGACACAGGCAGTTGTTACCAAATCAGAAGTGGTAGTGCTAGAACACAGCCTGTTGGCAACCAAAATCTGATTCTATGAAACCATAAAATACTTTCATTTTTTTTCTACAGCTTGGTTAGCTAAACAATCAGCAATAAAAGAAAAAAAAAAAAAGTTTTCCAAATTAAATTTTGAATAGGATGCATCCCGGAGCTTCCTACTCAGTCAGAATTTTAAAGTATGTCTAAACCCCAAAATATTCATATCCTAAAACCATGTGGGTAACCCAAAATACCTGTCAGAAACTTACTCTTGACATTTGTGCAGTTGTTAAAATCTATGTCTCGCATACAACAAAAAGCAACGTGCAACATTAAAAAGCAAGTAAAAAAACCCCAAAACAGAAAAATATGACTACCATTTCACCTTCATAGTTTCTCTTTTGCAGGGAAATTTGAAAGCTTCTTTAATTATGATATAGAAACCCCATGAGGTTGGATCTCAACAGAAATCTGCGTGCAGCCACCTCATCAAACACATTTGGAGGTTATTCAGCACTTTACACCAGTGAACTCTCAGAAGTTAGGGCTCTAAGGTAGGCATCACTCTCAGTTCTTGCCATAGGAATAAAGATTTCAAACTGTGAGAAATTCACCAGCTGTAGGAGTTCACATCTCATAATCCTATATTAGCAATGGATTCTAAAGCACTCCGCTGCTCCACTTGGAGTTTAGCTGCTAAATCACTCAGTGTGAACACAAAAGGCTTTGGATGTGAAAAGGTTTGTTTCTGAATTTTTCTACACTGAAATGTACAGTAACGTATGCACTTTGGTGAGTTCAAAACAGCAAAACATTAATATTGCAGGAAATTAATTTTTTAACGTACGGGATGAAATAATGAAAATACCTTGCTAAACAGAACCTCAGACTCTGAAGACAGGTTCTGTAAGAAGACTTATTCTTACTGACTTTTCATTAGTCAATTAATTTCCCTTGGTACATGCTGACTAATATGGATTTTAGTCCTCACCAGTAATACCAGCTTTGAGTTCAAAGTAAAGGATGGCTTTAACGAGTGCTATGCTTTTCCCATCGAATATAATAATCTACTAAAAAAAAATCTACCACTACTTAAGTGATACAAAATTGGAAAGAACAGGAGTAGAATTTAAAACATTATTTAGTATTTTGAGGGAAAAATGTTCTTGGATTTACCAATGATTTCTAGTAATTAAAGAAAAAAATACAATGGAAAAATATTTAAAATTCTAATTCATTAGAATTAGACTTTTCCATTATAGACCAGGGACATTAAAGTCCTTTCAGTCACACAATTGCACAATAATTCTTTTTCTAAATTTTGGTATTTAAACGCACTGATTATCAACATGCAGAAAAAGAATCCTTACTTGCTTTTATAATATTCCTTAAACTTGGAAATTGTAACAACAAATGGAATGCCTCTTTAATCTGCCCTCCTTGATCAATGCTAGATTTTCAAAATGGAAGTAATTTTCCCTTTTCAAATGTACCATATGATTTCTTAGGCACAATGCATTTTCAAGAAGCAGTAGGAAGACTTGAAAAATAACCTTCCATCAACTATTTTAATCACACTTGTAAGTAGCTCAATATTTATTACCTGACAGACAGGGTAAGATAAGAGTATGTTCAATCGGGAGAAAATATCAATCAAGTAAAACTTGTCACACATCACCTGAATAAAATTCATAATTGGATAAGTTTTTTGTGTCATTTTCTTGAAATCCTCTTCCAGAATAATATATTTCTATTTTTGTGGTTGAGAAAAGAGAATTTTCTTTTTTCTTCATGCACTGTTTGCCCTAGAAGTTTCATCAATAAAACCCCCAAAATCTGTGTGCTTTAGTGGACTACAATTTCTTCCAATTACCCTGGAAAAACTCCACATACAAACAGACTTTTTGGGAAAATTTGTGTCTTTTACCAAAATACAGCCTCACAGAACATCATGAACAGTCCCATCAGGCTGGATTAATGAGCATTATCTTTGGATAAATGCAATTCCAAGTTATTAAATCTAAGACAATGAATTGCTGGAATAATGAAAGAGCCACGTTGGTGCATGTGTATCACAGAGGGAAAAACATCCAGAGCAAAATCACTGTTTAATGCTCTGTGATCACTGAAGAGTCAAACCAGACATGAGAATGCAGGGAAAGTGAACACCCAATAATAACATTACTGTAATAAAGTAAAGTGACTGCTTTGAGACAGATTGAGGAGGCAGCATGAGAAAAATTATAAACCAGAGGACAGAAAATATGAAATATTTTCATTTTAATGTATCAGCAGCCAAAGAAAGGATAATATATAAAAAGTAAAGACAAAATTAAAGTTTCTGAAAAAGAAAGAAACCAGGCAGTTTTAATTTGTGAACTCCCTGTCACAGTACAACATTTGGCAAATACATAAAAGAAAATATGTATTTTAAAGTATTGGGCAAAATACATACAAGAAAACAACTTCAAAAATACATACATACATACATACATACATATATATATATGTGTATGCATACATTTTTCATACACTTCATATAAAAAACAGAACTAGTCTTGGTTGAAAAGACACTGCCCCTGTCAAAAATCAGTGCTACCAATTGTTTCATTTCTTCTTCACTGGAGTAACTAGTACTGGAGACTGACAGAGACAAGATAAGTTATGTCCCTACCAAAAATCTATATTTTCATGACAAAGCAGGTAAGGACAAAACTGGTTTTTTTTGTATATGTCATCCAGACAAAACTTTGATTAAATGTGATGCTGAACTTACACATCCCTCATGGAAATTACGCATATGAAGGATTTACTTGGATGCCACCCAATTAATTTAGTTAGGGGCTGAACTGCAACATGGGAAGTACAAGAACAGTAGTTTGGGGGAAAAATGGGAATTTACTACACCTTCAGAAAAACAGTGTGAGCTCTCTATGCCTTCAGTGCACTGAGACTTGAGGGTTCGACAGACAAAGCATACGCTAGAACTGGCTGATCAAATTAAACACATATACACTTGGGGAAAAAAAAAATAAAAAATCCCTCTCCCTCTGGTGGAAAGAAGAGCCATTTTCTTTACTTTTTGAATGCAGCAAGAGCCCAGAGCAGCAGAGTGGAGGGGAGCTGTGCAGTGAGACTGTGAGCAGCTGCTGTGCTGGAGCAGCTCTGCCACTCGGCAGTGCCAGGCAGGCTGGACACTGCTCCCAGGGGCTCCTTAGCAGCTTCTTGGAGAGGCAGCCACCACTCAGCAGGGCTCTGGGAACTCGAAATGGGGGCTGGCAGGAGCCAGGAGCCCCCAGCCTCCTCCCAATGACAGCTCTCTCCGCGGCGCGGGGCTTAAAGGAGGAGACGCGAAGTTTCACAGTTTCAAAAAGAAAAGAAATGAATGCCCTTGCTCGTTTGAGACAGCTGAGCAAAGATCCTGTACACAATGTTCCTGTGTTTTTAAAATTCAGAATATTCTAGCACTTACTGTTAAAATTAAAAATTCAGTTATTTAAAAAAATGAGGTGTGATTTCAACCCTAACTCCCTGGAATTTATAAGCACAAACCAATAATCAACGTCTTGGGTAAGTTTGAAATGAACTTGAGTTTCTTTCTTAGAGACACTTCTGTACCTCTCCAAAACACAAATATACTTTTTATTGGCATAATATATAAAGAAGACTACAATGGAAAGGGACTGGATTTACCAATGATTTCTAGAAATTAAAGAAAAAATTATAATGGGAAAATATTTCAAATTCTAATTCAGGACTTTTCCGTTATAGACCAGTGACATTAAAGTCAATTACGGACAGGCAATTCCAGTGTGAAAGAAGCAGGATGATAGTTTTACATTCAAAAATTCTATTTCTTGCATTAAATTTAACTGTCCCTCTTTCTGAAGGCAGAGACTGCCATCTAATATTTAAAAATAACAAATAAAGAGATGGAGGCATGTACTGCAAGAGAAATATTCACACACTTTTGACTATAATGGTAAAACTACAAAATTGACCTTTATTTTCAAAGGAGTGATTGCATTGGCATCTAAATAAATAACATTTGCAGGTATTCAAAGACCTTTAACAAAATGCAATGCATGTGAGTATCTAAGCCAGAATTTAATCTATTGATAAACTCACCTACTACAAAAATATTTTTGCATAATATGAGGTTTTATCCAGTACTTTTTTTACTATAATCAAATCAAATATCTAAAATTATAGGTTCTCTGTTTGTTGTGAAGAATAATTTTGCTTTTGTAAGTTATAGTACCACTCCCAGAACAAAAGACTACCTACATTTTTCCTTTTGCTGAGAAAGTTAATTTTCAGAAGATATATTTAAGTCTCTGTGTACTATCAAGATCAATGCTGTTAATTGCTTTTGACTTTGCAGTTGGGAAAATGACTGATGCCATAACTCATTTGCTCCTGGTCCCAATATAAGAGGATATTAGAATTACAGAGCAAACCTGTACCTTCCAATTCCTGGCTTTAAAAACAAGATCAGATACCATCATCATGAGGGTGACAGATAAAGACAGTGGATGGAAAAGCCTTATACTGATACTCCAAAAAGCATTCTGGAAAAGCGCATAGAGATGTTGTAAAAATAATTGAAAAAGAGATTACTATTGGTATTTTCTTTGCTTTGCTACAGTTTCTGAAATTTTGACATTTAATCAAAACAGGAATAAGACCCACATTTGGCATAACTGTTCCCAACATAACTTTATACTTTCCATTTGTAGATTTTGCAGCACGACTCTCCCACAGAAGCATAAAGCATAAGATACACGTCTGATGTTCACCCTTTGAACAAAGACACTTTTAGAAAAGCTCAGAGCTGCACTTGTTTCCCCACCATAAGCTCCAAAGCTTTGCTAAGTGATGTGGCAGCTGTGAAAGGCAGCAGAAGCAGCATTCCTACCTGGATGAGGTGGGCAGGCACTGTGATGATGCAGGCTGACAAAGACTTCCTGAGCAGCCCACGGAGGGCATACAGGAATTTGGTCAGGCTGTGAGGGTCTTCAGGAGCATCACTGCAACAAACATCATCCCCCCACAACGGGGAGCCCAGGCTCTGGATTCCGATCCGCAAAACGTTCCTCTGTTTTTTCTGTTGGGAAAAAAAAAATAAAAAAAAAAAGTTATTTTTCAGGAGGAATACAATTTCTAGAATGCATATCCATAATAATTGTGTATTTTGTGCAATCATAGCAAGCTCGGGGGATCTTATAAAGATTGCAAATGGAGTGGGATTTTGTTCACTGCTTAGATATCTTGGATAAGCAAGTGCAAATGTGACAGACACATGGAAATACTGAGAACTACTAATTTGTATTTTTTCACCAGCTAAATATAAGTATATTCTGACAGAAAATCCAGTGACGCTGGGACCTTTTATGTCCTTTCTCTCCTCCATCACTGCCTCAAAAGACATGCAGAGGAGTATTTCCTCCTAGTTCTAAGACAATCTGCTGGAAGTGCCTGGGAGTAATCAAACACAACTTCTCCCTCTATTTTCACCTTTCCACTGTGTCACTTCCATAACCTGACTATTGCCACCGTTTGCTTCAGTGCCACTTTTCCTGCTCCTTCTGAGTTATCAAGGTCAGTGCCCTTGCTCACCAACACAAGAGCCTGTCACTGTCTTGGAAGTTTCCAAGGACCATTGATGTTCCTTTCAACTCCTTCCCACCAATGGAGGAAGTTGTAGCCACAGCTGTGGAAACACAGCTCTGATCAGCAAATTGTCTCCTCAGCACCACACCTTGACATGAGAGTTTCTGCTCTGCTTTAGATAACCCCTGGGGCCTTGAAGCTAAGCTGTTCTTGCACAGAAAATCCCAAACAGCCCCGTGTGTTTCCTCCCTAAAGCTGTTTGCTGCCCTGCAGGAGGCTGGCAGAGGAGCACCCACACACACAAGTGGCTAAGGCACAGCTCCTTTGTAATTTGTTGTATTTTGTTTATGCAAAGCAAAACGTTCTCTTTCATGATGATGACTCTCATTTCTGCATATTTGATGGGACCTTTCCTGGCGATCTCTGGGAAGGATTTTAGATATATTTGCTATCAATAGCTGGGAGAGAGAGAGAATGAAATCCCTTGCTGAAAGACTTCTTGCATAAGATGATCAAAGAAACATTTATAGAGCTCAGGGCTCATACTTAAAGACCAGCTTTGTTTAATTATACACACACACACACACACACACACACATATATATATAAATACTAGTTGTGATAAGTAAAAGCTTGCAGGTACTTTTCACTACAGAAAATTGTTTTGATAAGCTGTAGATATTAATTTCCCAGGGCTGGAATAAACAGCAACTATCAAGCACAAAACAGTGCACAGCTGCTCTGGAAATCCAGAGGAAAGGTTTTAACAAGACAAGAGGCTCCTCTTCCAAATGCTTCCTTATCCATAAGGGGCAGGCAGAGCCTGGGTTGTGAGACACAGCCAGTCCCACGTGGCTCTGCATTTATCCACTTTGTGTCTTACACAGGCAGCTCATCTGCCAATCCACTTCCAGTCTCTGGGAAAACAATCTGTGTTTCAGCTCTGGCAGATTCTTTAGTCTCAGGCTTTGCAGGCTTTTAGGCTTTAGCTGTGAAAAGCTGACTTTTTACACTACTGCATGAAGATCAGGACAACAGTACAGGATAGTGCAACTCAATCTGACTTCTCTGTATGGTATCCTCTTGGATCAGATGTTCAGTTTTAAAAAGAATAGCAAAAAGAGAAGTTCTAGTCTAATATTCTTTAATTACTTCTGACCAGTGCAGATTCTTGATGTGCACTTAAGCAATGGGGAAAAAAACCAGGCATTTAAGAAAACTGTTTTATCCAGAAATCATGGATATTAACCAGGCAGAGAAAGCGTTACAGTATTTCAAAATTTCCACATAAACATACATAAAACTTAGATAAACTTTTAAAATGAGGAAAATATTTTCTCTTATAAGGAACATCCAAAAGAACAACACACAGAGGAAGAAACTGTTCTTACTGGAGACAGGATGACAGATGCTTATTGCACAACATCAAATCATAAGAGTAGTAAAAGATAAAGCTATTCAAACACCTGGTAATATCAGATGTTTTTATTTTATTTGCTTCTACAAGCATCATTCTGTCAGGCCTACACAGCCCTGACAGTTTATTCCCAAACTGAAATATAAGAAAAGTGTTAAGTCTCATATTCTCCCACAACAAGACTGCTGTAAAGAGTAGGATAACATTTTTTTAGATATACCACTAGATCTTTTATATTCACTTTAGCCTGGAAGTCTGGATTTATTTTTTAATTCTTTTTTTCATATAATTTTTGCAAGTGTTTGATTTGGCAGCAGAAATTCTGGTTATGAAGAATACAGAAAACCCAACTCCAAGGCAATAAAAAAAATCCCCCCCAACAATTACCCTGAAAGTCTCCAAAGTATACAAAAGAAATATTAAGGACATATTTGCTTATTTAAGCTCCGATGTCAAACATGAAAACCCCAAAATACTCTGAAAGGAAGAGGTTCTATTCTATATAACAATACCATGATCAATTTATAGAGGATTCCCACTTAATGATCAGCAGCACAGTTACTGGGAGGTTTTAGAAAGGCAGCAAACCTGATGCTTGTATTTGCAGCTAACAGCTAATTCAAACTCTGATTTTCCCAAGAGACCTTGGCAAAGGCATTCCAGTCAGTGGGAACAAACAGGTTATTGCTTTGGTCAACTTTGACCAAACTCTTCTGTATCCTCATACACCAGACAGGAATTATTGTTCTAAGGTATGCAGGACAGTATAAACAAATAAACCTATGATGGGCACCTGCAGATGCTTCTATAAAACTAATGTTAACAAACTGTACCACGTCCTAGATATGCCTGACTATTTCAACAAAGGCCTACTAATCCTCTAAAGGTAGTTTTCACTTCTTTTCCTAATTGTGTCAAACCATCTCTCAGCTGGGGTGTCACATTCTGCTCAGTTTTCTTCACAGTCCTCTTCAAATAAAGGAGTAAATCTAAGTATCATTGGAATATTGATGTGAAAGTGGCCAAAAATATATCTGAAAGTTTCACCAGTCAGGTGGAGGATTATCTGGGGGTAGAGGGTGAACAAACTTCTCAGAAGCTTTTATGATTATATATGGCAATTATACACAGGTCCAGAAGAATAAGGCTGCTCCTTACTCTACAATCTTCACACCTGCCTGCTTAAAAAGCACTTCTGAGGGCTCAGTAAATAGAAGAGGATATGAAACAGCAGAGAATTGCTAAGAGATTTGGCAAATAAAACATCCAATGTGTGTTCTGACCCACTGCTACGTTCAAGTCTGGACATGTTTTTAAGAAGTGTCTATTCAGAAGTGCTTCTAAATGTCCAAAATTTAAGTGTACAAAGAAAGATGATGCAAGGAAAAAGCAGAATATCAAAAGAAACAGAAACCACTCCAGGAAATCATATGCCTTACCTCCCTTGAAACAGAAAGAACTACATAGTGCTAATGGCTTTCTAGATCAATAAACTGGCCTGAGAAAGGACTTCTCTAACTTTTAAAGCTTCACCTCAGAAACTTACATGTATTATTTAGCAAACAACTACTGTTACCTTCATCTCAGTTAAACTTCTGGTTTTGTTTTATTCACACAAGGAAGATGTTGGGAAAAGACTGACAAGAAGCAGAGAAAATAACGATGGGTGATGTTTCATTTCCTCCTGCTTGCAGGCAGAAAGTCACCCAAAAGCTGGCTGTGAAAAAACCTTTGTTTTCTTTTATATGTGTGCACATGTGAAGGCTTCAAACAAGCAGTAGGAGGCTGCTGGCTCCCTGAGGCTGGCGGGGCGTTGGTGTCACCCAGGGCTCTGAGGCAGGACGAGCATCCCTGTGCCACACAGGAGGGTGACACACAGCCCCGTTGCCATGGCTACAGCAGGGCCAGGGGCCTGGCAGGGACCAATGGCCTTCTGCAGACTGGCACTGCCACCCAAGGGAAGGCAAAGCCCTCCCAGACATCTCGGCAGGGCCAGGCTGAGCACAGCCACGGATGTTTGCACACCAGGGCAGGTAACGTTTGTAACCCACGCTGGCAGGGAGCACTGCATCCCTCCCAGCATCACCTCCCCTGCAAAAATGACTCCTGAGGTATTGCACTGGCAATGGTCTTGTGTAAAAAGCATTTTAGACTCTCCAGTGTCTTCTCTACTTGGCTTCTACTGCAGCCAATAATTGCCTTTCAACTGTAATATATACAATTTATGACATTATTCCCATCAGCTCTAAAGGACTGCTGTGTTACTGAGTATGACAAAGAATAACTGATAGGGCACTGCTCGAATTAGAAAAGGTCTTTCAGTCAATGTTGTTACACTTTAAATATTTCTGTTTACCCACATTAAGCTTTATGAAGAGTAAAGAGATTTTTGGAAGGCTGATAAGCTGTTTTGATTTGTTAAGTGAAATAGCATTCTTATTTCTTTACTTTTCTTTCAGTGCTCAGCACATAAAGATATCATCATTTAAATAATTAAAAAAAATCACACCAGTTAAAACAATAAAAAAATCTGAAAGTTTAAGGGTAAATGTTTAACCCTGAGAATCTTGAAGTGATTATGCTAAAGCAATAATTTGAGAAACAAATATTGTAGGTGAAAATGTGTTTTGCTTATTTACATTATATTTGGCCATCCATTTTTTAGCTACTTGCACAGAAAAGGCATTTTACTAATGCTGTCTTACATTTCTTTCTCACATGGTCCTGCATATTTGTAACAGGTAAAAACCAAAAAAAACCCCTTAAAATGTGAACGTTATTTATTCTGCTTGTTTATTTTAGCAATGCTCAGAAATAATTTGTTCATTAATAATTTGTCCAAGACCTTGTGTCACCTTCGAAAAGCAAGAAAATAAATAATAGTTACAGGATTAGAGAGGAGAGTGAGGGTCTGCAGTACCTGGGGATCAGAGCCATCAAAGCCTTCCTGGGAAATGATCCTCTGAATGGACTGGAGCAGCCTTGCATAACCACTGTTCATATTCCTGTTGGTAGGAAGAAATATTTCTGTCACACATTTTAATACTCCCCTGTATGTCTCTAAAAGCTGTATAAAAAATAAATACGAGCAAGTGTCACACAGAAAAGAGGTGTCAGAGAAGAAAAAAAAACCCCAAACTCTTTGAATAAATTTGACATTATAAGCAGTTGTGATTGCTTCATATTAACTAGTTCAGTGCTCAGACATTTAGTGAAAGCTAAAATCTCTAGGGATTAAGATAGCTTAATTATGTCAGGCTCACTTACATCTAGAAGATTAATGATTGAATGTATCAACTTAAGGTTGAAACCATTACAACCCAGGATTAATCTCCAGTAACTGACAATGATCTACCCAGTTGTTATTCCAAGTATATCTAATCAATGCCCTGATGAACAGAGCTGACTTTCTACGAAAATTTTCATACATTTTCACTGCTTTATTTGCATGACAGCAAAATTGTGAGGTAGCATTTATTCTATGTATTGTTTAGAAAATAAAATGTTCCGAAAAACAAACAAAAGCAAACCGATGGCTAAAAATGGATTTAAGCAGACTTAAAACAAAAATAAAAGTTCAGCAAATCATCTTGTCAGACTTAGAGGCTCTTTCCTTTCAAAGAGCAACAGGTGCTCACTTTTAAAAGAGACTCTGTTTTCCTAAATCCCATGGACCATGCTGGGTTGGCTCTCTGGGCCTGATGCAGGTTCCTCACTGCAGCTTAAACCCTTCTCTCTTTTCTGGCTTTGACATTTTCTTCCAGTCTCACTAACTGCCATCAAGGGTTGAGGATTCAAACCTCTTGCTGTACCTCTTGGGAAATTTGCCAGGCTATTTTGAAAATTTTGCCTCTAAAAATATTCTCATTTGTTCCATCACTTATGTATGTCTGGTCTGGTAACAGCTCAGCTTGGAAGGCACCTTGAGGGACCACCTGGCCTAAATATTAATAAAACTATTCCCATTACTTTACCAAGAGCCTAGACTGTTTTCCAAATGCATTTTACTGATGAATAAACCCAAATAAACTTGCTTTCATCCCTTGGCACAGGAGAGAATCCAACTTTGCTGAGAAGCATGTAAGAATTGCAAAGATCTGTGTCTTGCACCATTGCTTCAACTCAAAAATCCACATTTCCTTTAAGAAAACAATATCCACACAACCACAACCCTCAAATATACCTGAGCTATAAACATCTGCTATCAAAAAACTCATGTGTTCCTAATATATTTGAGTTTTGAAATAATCAGTGCCAAAAAACATTAAGAGACGACCTTTCTCTGATATGAACACAAAGGAGAATTTCCAAATTAAACTCTACTTATTTTTGTTTCAGATTTAGTACCCTAGAAGGCTACTGATTAAGCTGGTGTACTTAATAATTTAATAGCCTTTATGAAATTCAGAGCTGAAAATTAACTGGCAGTATATAATCTCAACATGATATTTCATGCACAAAGTCTGCCTTGCTATACCAAAAAAAGGAGCACTCCAAACAGGGAAGTTTAACTTCTGGATTCCAGTGCTTAGTTGCAAAAGGAATTGCTATTAAATGTTCCACCCACACTGCCTGGCAGCTGTCGGTTTACAGGGTGAATTTTAGCCCCCCACAGTAGCCAAAATTCTCTCTCTGAGAATATACTGCAATCAAAATATTTGCTGATTTTTGATCCATTACTGACTTATTTTTAAAAGTGAGTGGATAAAAGAATAAAAGCACTAGCAGTATTCAAGGGTCCCAAAATTAAAACAAAGAAATAAAATAGATCTCCAATTAATCCACCAGAAGAGAGATTTGCAGCAAAGGAAGAGTTTTTAAAAATAATGTAATGCGTGTAGATTTTTTTAAAATGTAAAAACAGGTGCTCTTCTACCTCTTTCTAAAATATTCATGGTTTCCTTGAATTTAACCCATCTTATGTAAATAAGAACATGAAAAAAACTGTAGAAGCACTATTTATAAAAGCAAGTTGCATTACCCTTCTGGCAATGTTTGTCACAATATTTAAGGAAGGAAATAGGATATTTCTAGTCTTTTCTTGGTTTCGTTACTAAACACGATTTAATTTTGATAATGAGTTTAAACAATTCCTTCTTTACTCTTTTTTTTTGTCTGGCACTTTAGTAATGGATAAAGCAGGAGCTGGCAAGAAGGTATCCTGGTTACAACAAAGACTCTGCCTTCGCTGCTGATAGTTACCAAGCAGTTAACAAAGGCTGGGTTATCAAGGTATGACAAATAGCCTTGTTATGGAAAAGGAGACTCCATTAGGCAAGACAGTCAAATCTGTCCTATCTAAATCTATTAGTAAATCGAGACTCTAGATAAATTTATTCTTTTTCCAAAAGTACATACATTCTCTCAAGGTAAGATCTACCAGTATTACCAGAAAACGACAACTTAATTATTTTGGTTCTTTTGATTATCAAGCCTTCTGGTTTGGTAATTGCCCTGAAGAGTGAGATTGAAAGCAGAGACAGAGAACAAGTGCTGCCTGCAATGCACAGAGGCACCAGAGAGCATATTCCTGCCCTCCTGCCCCACAGAGCAGGACCAGCACACCAGGATATCCCAGCAACAAACTGCTGGAGAAAGTCTGCTGCCACTCCTGCAAACCTGGGCACGAGGGCACGACTGCCCTTCCCCAGCAGCAAAATCAGATGAGACAGAGAAGGTTGAAGCCTTTTCTTTTGGCACCAAACAGCCAGGCTCATTCACTGCCTCCTTCAGGAGAGCTGGCTCTGCAGTCTGCCTTCAATTAACTTTTATCATGGGGGAATGAGCTTCTTTCCCTCTTGAGTGATTATCCAAAGGGAACCCTGCAGTCTCATTTAGCCATCAGGTCCCAGAACTGCAGAAGGGAGAGCAAATGTGGCTATTAAATGTTACACCTACCCTGTCAGGCAGGTACCAGTCTACAGGATAAAATTTTGCCTTTCCCTCTGTCAAAAAGCAGATACACACACACATGTGAAAACACAGGAAAGAAAAGGAAAACTCATCCAAACTTTGAGGTGAACAAATGATACTGATAACCTCCAAAACTCATTTTTAATTGCAAAGAAAAGGTCAGTTTTAATCTGATCAGTCAAAAAATCACCTCTCTTTCCAAGTCCAAAAAAGAAAAACAAGTGCTTGTGTGGATAGCCAGAGAGGGACATACGTATAAATATACATGATTTCTCAAAATCTGTTTCTGGCCTATATAAAGTCCCTACATCTCTGATCCTGCAAGGGAAAACTCTGTAATTATCTTGAAAAAGACATTAGCTACAATTACAGAGACCATTCACTCACTGAAGAACAGGTGAAATAAAATGAGTTTCTTTATGTGGTGCTAGAGACTTCGAAGAATGAGGATGATCTGGTCCTTTTTATAGATACATGGTTTTCATGTCACAAAACATTATGACAAAGAATCTTTCTTACTAAAAGATTCAGCATTGTTTTTCCAAGGATTGTAAAATATATGTTCAGTATAATCATGTTTCTGACAGAAGAGTACAAGCTGTATAAGAAAACGTGGTACATTACTTTTCTTGTACATTTTCTGCTATAAATGTATAATCTTCTGTTACATCCCAGGGTAGTGAAAGGAGAAGAGAGGAAAGAATTGCTCCTCTTGCTCCCCACCTCTTCCCAAAGGGAAGGAGGGTGGGGAAAGAGATGTTCCAAATTTCAAGGAGGAAAAATGAAACTTAAGGCCCTCCAAAACTAGCCACCCTCTAACTGAAAAATAAAGGGAAAAGCAAGGCTGGTCAACAAGGTGAACTCTAAACAAGTAATGGATTAAGTACATTCTTTGAGGAACATTAATTGCCCACAAAAGTAGCACAGTTCTCTATCAGGAAAAGAAAAAAACCACCCACCCAAACAGGACACCACCAAGGGAACACCTTGCTCACATCAATACGCATGATAATTTAATCAAAAGGTGAAATAAAAAAATAAAACAACAAAACATCAGAAACACTGAGCTTCTAAAATTTTTCTGTAGAAGGCTGAGGCTGTCACTGCTCCTGCCCCTTGTGTGGGATGTGTGCACTGGGTTAGGCACACTTTCCATGAGGAGTACCTGAGAGAAGGTCCCTCTTCAGTGGCTGTACTTACAGGACAAGAACAATTTATTGCAGCCTGAGCTCAAACCACGCTGTGCTCTGCAACATTATAAATATTTAGAATGGAATGTGCAGAATAAAATAATGTTGGAGCATTTAGAGAAGGTGGAAAAGTTCTTTTTGTCAGCTAATTCCTAATTTTTGTGACTTTTGGGACTATGAAGAAGCATCATGTCTCAGCAATAATATCATTCACTTATGGAAAACTGTATACTAGACAAAACTATTAGTTTCCACTTCCTCCTCAACCTTGGTGTTAGTGACAAAAGCAAAACATTTTTGGATTTAAAAAAACCCCACAACACACCACTGCTTTTGGTCTGCACTCCTACACAACTTACGAGAAAATTTCATTCAGCAATATCTTTACTGAGATGTATCTTGCAAAGTATACCCTTCAGAAAGTCATTAAATCTTCTGCAAACATCTCATAATATAGAACCTATTAATGTAAATTATTTCAATGATGAACTATCCCGTTTTTAAAAAATGCTTCCTTATTTTTGAAGGATTTGTCAGCTTCCACTGTTCATTTTCTGTCAATCTTCTTTTTGATAAATTAAACTAAAAGAAAGAAAAAAATCGAAAGAAAAAATATTTTTAGAGATTTTCTGAACTTCAAGCAATTTTCTGTCATTTTTTAAAATTTCCTTTCGGGCTGTCAGTTCTTTTTTGAGGTACCATCAATGGCATGGATTACAGAGGTTTTGCAGTGCTGGACAGGCAATCAGCATTATTATGCCAATCTTTCTGGGTATGCTCTAACCACAGCCTGAGAATCCCATGCTTAAGGAATTCCTTGCTCTAATGTTCTAAGCAGCCATGGCTGTGCTGGGTGGAACAGAGCAAGAGCCCAAGCTCCCAGTAGGACCCTCAGGCAATCCAAAATAAGGTCTAATAGAAATTGGTGATTTCAGCTGGAACGTGACTATTGTGTGACTACTTTCTTTAAAATCATTGCCTAGTTAACCAAGAGAACAGGAAGTTTTACTATTCTACAATACACTGAAGTTAGATATACAAGACTGAAGTATTCAACTGATTTTCCAAACAGCAGAGCCAGCAAAATAATATCCCTTCCCTCCCCTTTTTAGAAACTTTTTATAAAGAAATCATGCTGAGAGGACTGTGAGCTTGTTTTCACTCCTTGAGAAAACAATGCTTCCTTCAGAATTTCATCACAGTGTTTGTAAAAAAGGCAGTGCAAGCTGCAGGGTCTCTGTAAAAGCACAAACTTACTGACAGCAGTGAAATAACTGGTAACATTCATACATAGTATTGGATTTAATATGTCACGATTAATGTGAATTAAAAAATCCCAAATACTCAATAAGTCTGACAGATGTTTACCTAGCTTGTCCTTAGAAAATTTTAGTGATGGAGATTCTACAATACTCCCAACTTTGTGTCTGCAAGGCAACTGCTTGTGCAATCCATTAGAAAATATCTCCACGTTTCCTGCCTGTATTTCTACCACTACAATTTACTGTAGCCCATGACTGCAGAAGAGAGAGTTGCATCCTCTGTATGTCAGCTTTTAACTCTGCTTCCATTTTTCCAAGAACATCCATTCTTCTTTTAAAACTTTATATCAGGAACTGTAATTTTGAAAAATTCTTCCTTCCCACCTTGTCTTAACACTGACCTAGTACAACCTTTTCCAAATAGGGAATCCAAAACCAACTATGTTTGTGGTCAGAAATGGCAATAATCAAAGTTAGAAGACAAATGATCTACTGTAAAGAAAGGCACTTACACAACTCTACATTTCCCACAGATTTCCAAGAGTTTGCTATTCCCAGGGTGCTCTTTACTCCTCCCTGTCCCTTACCATACAGTTTTTAGACTGCATGACAATGTTTAGAAGGGTGGCTGGCTGTTTGGTACCTGCCTTTACTCCCAACAAAATTCCTTCATTTCCTCAGGAGAGGCTTCTTGAAGGAGATCCACGTTGAGGTGGCAGGGAGAGGAAAAGGACAAAAGCCTTCTAAGGCCCAGCTTGATCATGTTCCTCACCTCACCACTCTCTGCTCTACCAATTTGAAAATGACATAAATCCAATCTTTCTGTTAGATTTAAACTAAAAAAAAAGAATAGAACTCACATAGTAAGAATAATGCACTTTTATCAGGCTAGCACACAAGGACAACATCAGCATTAACAAGGCTTATAAAATAAAATGCATAAAGTCCATTTCTTCAACTATACTGATGAATTCATTTGATTCTAATGTAAAATGAGCTAATACTTGACAGCCATAGAGTTAGTGGAATGAGTCACGACGTTCTCATTAGCTAGAGAAGAGAAAGTGAGTTAAATTGCTCAATAACTGTAACAACACTTGCAACCTGTCAGATATTTTTGTGCCCATCCTCTATTGCTCTGCTACTAAACATTAGAAATGATAACATTAGCATATAAACAAAGTTGGTTCAAATATTTGCATAGTAAGAGTAGAAGTTCTCTGCTTTGTCCTAAAAGTGGGGTTTATTTTACACTATCACAAGAATTTTCTTCACATTTGATCATGTAACACAGAATAAATTAGAGAGAGACTTGGTTTTTGCTTTGCTACAGCTCTAAGAAAGGTGGTTCATACTGCACTTCTTTCCTAAATCTGAGGTTTTATATGAGTACTCTGCAGTGGAAATCAATCCCAATCGATCCCACACTGCCTCCAGGATCTATGAAGCTAGGTATTATATAAATTATATTAATTATACTACTATATAAATTCAGTGACTGGGCTGGACAAAGAAATTGCCGGCCCAGCCTTGATGTTTGACTTGACTTGAAGTGTCTCCAAGGCAGACACGATGGCTGTGTGTCTACAGGCTAACATGAGCTTTGCTACTGCCACTCATTTTCTTTTGGCCTTCCTTAATTCACTACTGACAGACATAAACATAATAAGTTATTCATTCCCAGAAGAGTTTGAATAGGAAATGTTTTGCAAGACACAATTAGTGCTTGTAATTTTACTCACAGTATATGGTATTTTCCTCAGGTGAAGCTGCAGGATGTAAGAAGTGAAAGCACACCATGAACTGACAGGATCCAGCACTCTAGGCTATGGAGGTCAAGGATGGCCTAAGCCCCAAAAACTGCAGCTATCCTTCACTTGACAAGCCTCCATCACCACAGCCTTTCCCACAGCAAGCACAGACCAAAAATATCCTTTCCTTTATAGCAGGGGTGCAAAACCTAGGCACACAACAGAACCATGGTGTCAAAACTTACCACACTCTCATCCCAGCCTCAGCAGACAGCTCTTCGTGGAGGTAAAAGCTGTGCCATTTTACTGACTGGCACAGCTCTGGAGACATTTTTTTAGAAATGTCATAATAATGGCCGAACTTTGTATGTGTTGTTGGGCTGGTCTGTGGAAACAATGATACTGATTACAATCCTAAACTATTATCTGTCAAAAGAAATTAATTAACCAGCATTACACTTCAAACCTCTGATCCTTCCCCTAAAGATCCAGCCTAAATAAAAGCTTCAGGCAGAAAACCACTACAATATTTACTACTAAGTTTTCAGTTCCCCATTGTCATACCTGAATGTGAGTTTTTCACACAGAGTTCAACCTTTACTAGCCCAAGCTGCAGCACCAAAGTGCAGTCAGATAATTAAAAGAATGTTTTTTTGCACATGTTCCAGACAGATGATGACAAATTTGCCAAGACCAGATCCATGCAAAACATCATGTGCTCCACCTCTTTGATTTTTCAGTCTCTGACAATTACATGGTGCTACAGAAATATTTTCAGCTGACTTGGAAAATGTTTCCCTTTATTTATGATCAGTGAAAAAACAAAACCATTGCATCTTCATAGAAGTGATTTTAATAGAAAAATAGAAAGCAGCTTAAAACTATTTTTAATTCCTTGAAAATTGAATATTATGTTGAGCATTACACTCAATAACTACTCCTTGCCATAATGAAGATAGATTTTCCTCAGATCTTTATTTTGGTATATAAAACATCATAAACCAAATTTAACATATACCTGGGCAGGAATTACACATTTTGAACATGTTGTATAAGTAAATAGATGAAATAAATGCATCTGTTTGTTCCACATTAATGGAATTCAGAATAGAAGCTGTAATTGAATTATACATGTAAATATATAATTAATTGAATTATACATGTAAACTCCCCCTCCCTCAGATTGTTATAACATAAAATATTCAAGTAGGTAGCATTTTAGTAAAAATTTTAATAAACTGTTAAGATTAATTAGAATGATTTGATTTAGGGTAAATATTTTGAAATCGTTTGACTAATACTTGCTAGGCCTGGTCAGCTATCAGAGAATATCAACAGTACAAATAATGCAATAGTTTTCCTAGAATAACCAATGAAACCCAAACTTTGATTAAAAGAAATAATTAGTTTTTAATTTGAAAAAAAACATGGAATTGCTTATGAATATTTAGTCATTAGAGGCAAACCAATTTAACAAATGAAAAAAAATAGAAAAGAACATTCACTAAATCAGTGTACCAATTTATTTTTTGGGATCTGATTTTTAAAGTAGGCAGCTCAATAAAACATAACATTCTACCAAAATTTAAATATTTTTATTGCACAATGTAACTTTATTCAAAACAAGGATTCTGAAAGCAATTTAAACAGGGGCTGTTCTTTGGCCTATAATCTATTCTTTATCCGGATTACAGATCAGAATGTTTTCACTGCAATCTCTGCCAGAGCTCATCTTTTTATTGTGTACTTCCAAGCCCCCTTAATGTTTTAGAAAGGCCTTGACTAACTGAACTTTGATCTGATGTCTTCATTGAGAGAAGCTCCAGGTTGCCCATTTCGGATGCAAATCCTCCCTGAGGCCCAAGAGAGCCTAGTAAAGGCAGCAAAAAAAGAAGAAACAAGAAGTTTCCAGGATCCTCTTTGGGAATCCCGGGGCACACTGGTGTCCTTAATCCACCCCGCCGCACGGATTAAGGCAGGTGATAACCCCTCTGGGCTCCAAAGAATGAGCACGGCGCCCACAAACTGGGTGGGGCCTGGGATTTGGCGCTCCTAAAGCCCCCAAAAAGAAAGCCATAAAAGCTAGAAAAGAAGGCCATAAAACGGCCCCGGCGCCCCGCGTTCCCAGCCTGGCGGGGAGCCCGCCCGAAGCCCACCTGAATCGAGGGAGTGTGAATGAGCAATGTGGCTGAGCCCAGCGGCCAGCACGGCCTCTCCACCCTCCTGAGCTGGG
>VZTB01018185.1:0-62647 GCA_013397245.1 Thryothorus ludovicianus
AGCACCATGGAAAACAAAAGCGGCCTTTTAATTTATTGTTCCGGGGGGAGGCCGGAGGGGGGGCGGTGTGAAAGGAAATCAAAGCCCGTTTTCTTCCCAGAAACGGCCGTTCTCCCCGAGATCCCTCCGAGTCACCCTGGTGACAAACCCCTCCAGCCAAAGACGAACAAAAGCCGCGGTGCCCTCGGCCCCGGCGCTCCTGCGGGCCGAGCAACAGGCCGGGAGAGGCGGCGGAGGAGGGACCGGGAGGAGAGACCGGCTATTGACGGGGAAGAGGAGCAGCCCGTGGCTTGGGGGGGGGGGACGTGGGGCCGAGCCAGCGAGCGCCCTGTTTACCCTGCCATTGCTCTGAACCCCGATCTTAACCACGGCATAAGAAACCAAAACAGTTCAAAGCGTGAGTCAGCACGCGTTTTGTTCACGCGTTCTGCTCCGAGCACACGGCCGGTCCGGCAGCGAGCGGCGGAGGCAGCAGCGCCCGCACTCGGGGCCGCTCCCGCACACGCTCCCGCAGCTCGGGGCTCAGCGCCGCGCTCCACGCTCTCGTCACGAATAACCCAGGGTTCCTTCGGGGCTCGGAGGAGCCTTTTGTTCACAATCCTGGCTATCGAACGTGAGCTTCAGGTTCCCAAAATAACCAGGCACGCGGCTGCCAACGCAAATACCCGGAATTATTAAAAAAAAATTATACTAGAGGGACCAGCGCTAGCCCTTCCACGCGTGATACCCTCCAGGCGGAGTCCCCGGGCGATGACGGGCTTATCCTCCCTGCCCGTCTGATCCAAGTTTAGCTGGAAATCCCCGGACGCCGGCTGAGCCGGCCCGGCCGCACTGACACGAGAACCCTCGGGCTGGCGGCGCCGGGCGCACCGGCGGGTCCCCGCTCCCGCTCGCCCCCGACAGCATCCACCGCCTCTTCCCACAGCATCCACTGCCTCCTCCCGCAGCCCAGCGCGTCACCATCCGAGCAATGACACGGAAACCCGCGCAGCGTCCCCCGCTGCCGCGCACTGGCTGCCCCGCCGCCGTGCCCGGGATCGCACCGCAAATCACCTTCTTCACCACCATTTTAAAGCCCACGGACCCCCTCCCTCCTGCCCTCCTGTCCGTGGTCCGACTTCAGCTCTGACCAGAATGGAGGGCGAAATTCCCCCCTCAAGTTTCTCTGTCCCCTTCCCTCCGGCGCCCCGGCACACGGGACCGGCAGGCAGAGCCAGCCCAAGGTGGGCACTTTTCTTGAACCGCCCCTGCAAACTTTCCAGCCTGGCTGCGACCGTTCCGAGCCCGGTGAACAACTGTTCCGAGAATGTTTAGGTCCTTTTAAACCAGCTCCTACTTTCCCAGCCCATATCGATTTCAAACGCTACTTACTGGAATATGCGGCTCCATCCGTGGTGCTTCTACCCGCTGGGAAACCAGCAGCATCTTGGACTGGGGATCAACCGGCTTTTAGATCCACTTTGTATTGAGCAAACCCAGGGCCGCAGAGGACTCGCAGCCTGTTTTCTCCTTTTAGGTTCCAGACAAGTTCATCCTGGCGTTGCAGTTTGCTAATGATTCACTGTCTGTCTCGATCTGCTCACTACATTTCCATCAACCCACACCTTCCTCACTTAGAAGGTGGAGTTTGTGGGGTTTAAGTTACTGATAGGCATATCTAAGTGCTGTGTCACTCAAAGAGGAGGAGACACACACACACTCACACACACAGCCCGCACACTCACACACACGAACGGCGCCAGGCTTAAAGGGGAAGTAACACTTTCTTCTCTACAGAAATTGGACACCTCATAGATCCGAGGATTTAAATTTTTTTTTTCCTCCGGCCATGAAGGCGAAAATTAACCAGCCTGTGGTCAAAATTTTAACACACAAAAATCTGCTTATAATGTTTAGTGGCTTCCTTGTAGAGCTTCAGGTTCATTTAGTACAAAGTCAGACAGGTCAGAAAGCTACTGGCAATTAATAGATATTTTTTTCCTTCCAAATCAAAGTGCTCAAACCACTAAAAAGAGAGCCCAAAACATGAAGTGTAAAGGTTTGAGTAACTCTTATAGAGTGTAGTTTCATGTCCCTTTATGACACATGATATTCAGTACTCTTAACACAAAAGGGTTAAACTCATCTCACTCAGGTGCACCCAGGTGAACCCAGGTTAGCAAGAAGGAAACAGCAGAGTTCTTTCATTTTCATCTTTTGTGCTATGTACGTGTCTGTTTGAAGACAGACACAATTCCAAATAGAGAGCTCCCATAAAGCCACGCACTTCTCATATGACTATAAATGTGCTTGCTACAAGCTGCAACCTCTGCATACTAATTTTGATAGACCATCAGCTGAAAGCTGAGAACCTATTCAGACCTCCTCCTGGACTGTGCAGAAAGAACTGGGAAGAGCAAGCTGCAGGCAGCTAAGAGAGCACACTGGGTCCACAAATAATTGCTGGTATAATTTCATTTTATTACCTTGCTAAATCACAACAATTGTCACTCCTATCCTGATAAACTAGAGATGCTAAAAACCCTGCCCCAGTACATTGACTCAATGGATGAAGTGTGGAAAACTTAGTAGCATTTGTAATAAAATGTCTACTTTCTAAGATCATTCCTGAAATAGTGATATTAATAAATTATGCTCTGTAGGAAGAAAGTTATTTGAATACAACCCCTTTACTATAACCAAATACATAAAAGTGGAGCCAGAATCTGGTTTTCCAGAGTTTTTCAGACAGCAATCACTTTCAACTTGCAGTAAACTTAGAGACTTCCAAAGCCATCTTTGTACCCTGAGCTAATAAATACAGGCAGTAACAGTTCATCAACAGAGAAACATTGCTTTTTAGCTTTGCCGAAGCCTCTGGCTTGCCTGTGACAGCTGTAACAATGAGCCTGCCTCCCTGAGCAGTATTTGTGGAATTTCAGTTTGCATTGTTTGAAAACTTACTTGTTTGCTTTTCTAGTGCTTTTGCCTTCTATATTATTTAAAATGATTTTGATCTATTTTGTCAATTGAAAAAAAAAAAAAAAACCCACAAAATTAATAAACTTTTGTGGTGTAAACACCCTGAATTCTACAGCCTCTGAGGGCCAGATCTCAAAAGTTTTCAGTGACTAAGGGAGGTGTATCAACATCTGATGCTTGGGTTTGCTGGGCTGCCCAGACCAAATCTAAAGCTCTGCCTGAGGTGCTGAGGCCCAAACACAGCATTAGGGCATCAGCATGGGACCTGAAAGAGCCAACATGCTGAGCAGGAGTGACCTAAAATGAGCAGGCTCAGTGAAGATATACATTCATCACGCTTGAATTAATCTCCACCTGGAAGGAGATGCCACTGTCTGCCCAGTGAAACCCCCAGAAACCTTCAGAAACCCTCCCCTGAAGATACAAGTGTGTGAAAGGGCTCTAATCTTTCTTTCTGGAGATTTTTGAACTAAAATACCTAAGCATGGGACACATCATGCACACGGGGATTCACACATTGTAGCTGAACTTACTGACTACACCATGCTCAGATAATGACCAGTGGGTGCATGTCAGTTTTTCTATGCAGCACCTTCAGTACACACTAGTTATTGACAAGAAGTTTTGGCATTTATGACTCTTGCCAAACATTTGAAGTTCCTGACAGACGAAAATACTTCCTAAGAATTGTCACTTGCTTTGTTCACTTCATTAAACTAGACCAAAAGAAAGATGACTTGGGTAGGGTGTACAGGAGTCCTGTCTGTGCCTGCTCTGCAGCAGGAATGATGCTGCTGCCTTTAGTTGCCAAGGGAATCTGCTTGCCAGGTAGTGGCTTGTGCTCTCCTCTGTGAGGTGGAGTGTGCTTTCAGAGGGAAATAAAATCAAGACACTTTTAGCAGTTAGTCCATGACAGAACTGTGGCAACATTTTCTTCTGAACCTGCTTGCTTAAGCCACGTAGGCTCTGGAAGTCACTCCACTAGCTCTGTGCCAAGTGTGCCCATGCTGCCAAACCTGGTGTACTGGGCTGATCAGCCCATATGGTAATGTGCTGGGATGCTCAACAGTGGCAAGGACAGCTTTGAGTGTGCTCAAAAGCCTAATTTCAGGCAGTGTAAGCATTTAACAAACCCTTTGCAGAGATCACTCATTCTCAGTGATAGGTAATGGCTAAGCAGGGGATTTCAGGGCTGCAATTTTGGTCTTTGGTGATTAAATTACGAGCCCTTTCTTTAGGCATATTTACTCTAGCTGACCTGGAGGAATCCCTGGCTGCTCTGGAATCAATAACAAAACTTTCACTGGCTTCTTCAGGGCAGTATTTCATCTTCTCAGGTTAGGCTTACCCTCAGCATGTTACAGACTACCTTACTGCTATTCTTCTGTCCTATTTTGAAAAAGTGACCTGTAGGATTCTGCAGAAAAGACATGATTCTAATGGCATCAAGGCTGTTATGGCCATGAGGCTTGACAAACATATTCTAGTACCTCAAATGCTTCTCTCAATGCTGGGCATCAAACCTGGGCCAGACTGGCTGTGATTGATTGCATTCTTTATCAATTTTACAGTAGTTTGCACATTTCACTTAGCATCTTTAACATCCATAGAAAATATAGTTTGCTTTGTTACTTTATAAAACTAGTGTAATTTCTTTCTTCTTATTCAAAAGCCAGAGTTGGTAATCTGAGAAATTATAACTTAATCTGAAAAATAACAAAAGGATGGGTGCCTTGAACCAAAATAAACCCCAAAAAAACATAACAAACCAAAAATATCCCAAACAAGACCAATGTTTTTCCTTTACTCCACGGTTTTAAAAAAGCAGTATCTTTCTACCTAAGGAGAACAGTTAGCTGGAAAGCTGCAATATGCTCAATAACTGCCTGAAGTTGTGCTCACCAAGCAAAAGGATCGTACACTCAGACACAGCCTTGATGGGGTGTGTCAGCAGCAGGCACTTCCAATTTAAGATGGCCAAGGGCTGGAGAAAAGGTTTGCATCTTTCAGGCTGGTGTGAACTAAATGTACTAAAACTGAGCATCCAGGTAACCATGATGCTGGGAGTGTTCTTTCAGGGGAACTGTGCCTGGCTTCAAGCTGGCCTCTGGTGTTCCTAACACCAAGGCTTCTGTTATCCTTTCCTGACAGGAAGGATAACAGGAGCCTGAGCAGATAAGGGCTGCCCCACAGCACATCTTGTACACTGAAGGGAAGCAGCAACTGAGAAGCACAAGGATTCACCACAGATTCACTGAAGGATTCACAAATTTGTCAGTGCCTCAGAACCAGATGGTTGGCAAGCATGTGATGCTTTCTATTTGCACATTTGCAACCTGAAATCAGGTGAAATCAGTGGCTTGGGCTAGATGAACCTTCAACTGAGCTAGCCACTACTGCTTCTGCTAGATCAGATCAGCAATCCAGCTCATTTGGCATCTTGTTTCTGACCACAGGCAATAGCTGATGTGACAGAAGATAGAAAAGAAACTTTTACTGAACAGTTGCAGGACAAATTGCAGGTAGTGGTGCAAGCCTTTCAGCAAGTTTCTTTTTAAGCAAAGCCCATCTGTAACTGGTTGACACTCAACCAGGAAGGCTCATGTCCTTTGGGTACTTCCCCATAGTACAGTATAACAAAGTGGGGATGAAATTACTAATGCATGCAAAATTTCAATTCATTTCTCAAAGTCACAATATTATGAGCATCAGCAACATTGTGTGGAGTAAAATAGCATCTCAGGTAATTTCTGAATGTGTTCCATTGCATGTTCTTTTTCATAGAATCAAACCATTCTTTGATGCTATGGTTTGGGTTGGAAGATACCTTAAAGACCATTTACCTCCAATCCCCTGCCATGGGCAGGGATACCTTCCACCAGGCCAGGCTGCTTAGGACCCCTCCAACTTCACCATGAACGGGGTAGGGCATCCACAGGTCTCTGGGCAACCTGTGTCAGGGCCTCAACACTCACAGTAAAGAAATCCTTCCTAATTAATTACATCTACTGTCTTTCAGTTTCTCTTTTCCGTCCTATCAATACATGACTTTTTCCTACTAAAAGTACATGGAAAATACCTAAAAATAAATAAAATGCATCAATAAACAATTTTAATTTACTCAGTAATGCTCACCACATTCAGTAATTCTGTAATTCATATAGGAAAATATATGTATATGTGTATAATTGGTAACATGTAAAAAGAAACATTACTTTTAGGAAAATAAGCTTCAAGAAAAAAAGCTTTTTTGATTGTATGTAGTTAACTAAAGGTTTTCAGCATGGTCTTCACAGGACATGAAAGAAAAACACATATGATCAACTTTCTACAAGTCCTTCAACTTCCATAAGTCATTATTTGTATGAGTTCCCATGGAAGAGTCTATAGGTAAAATCATCAAAGGATGGATGATCATACTAACATTTCAGTGGGTACATGAACTACTTTAGAAAAAGATAAATTAGAGTGAATTACAATTTTGTCTTTTATGTGGAAAAATAGACACCAATCTAATCTAATCTCTCTGCTTAGGAGTTAGATGACAACTCTATGAGTAACTTCTTCATATTTTCAGAAAAGTACATCACATAAAGTGTGTCTTCTACTCAAGTATCACTTTAAATCGAGTTGTTAATGTCTGCTTAGTGGCCAAAAGCTTGTTTCAAAACGATATCTTTTGAACTTAATTTTAAACTCAGAAATCAATTATTTGCATAGCTTAGAGCTCTACTCAGGCACATGCTAACATTATGTATGAGTCTCTCAGAAATGGAAGGGATTACCCAAGTGCTGAGGGAAGCACACAGATGATCAGGGTGGTGAAATGCTGACAGGTTGCTCAGAGGGTTGGTGGATGTCCCATGTCTGGAGACTTTCAAAGTCAGGTCAGACAGGGCTCTGAGCAACCTGATATAGCTGGAAAGTGCTCAGTGCAGGGGGTCTGGACCAGATGATTTTCAAAGGTCCCTTCTGACCCAAACGATTCTGTGATTCTATGAGCTGCTTTTGTAGAATAATTACAGACATTTCAATTCTGATCATCTTGCAGCTAATAAGATTTTTCATTAACAGCACAGAAGCTGATACAAATGACCATAATATCACATTTAATAGCTCTATTGTCAGCAACAATCCATTGAAATGTTTGATAATGAATGACATTTCTCCAATTCTGACTTGTGTGTGAAACATCTTCCCTCTTGACTTGTGATGTGTGCTCTCAGCACGGCTGCTGCTGGCTCTGCCCAGCAAGCACAAACCCTGAGCTGGACTGCAGGTGTGTTGGATGGCAGGTCTGAGGCTGCTGCACATTCCACCTGCAGCCTCAGTGACATCTAAGAATAAAAGCTGTCATCTGCTGAAGTGAGAGGTACCTGCAAACACCCAGGTATTGTTTAAAAAGCCCCTGTGACTCCTCAGGAGATGCCTTTTCTCCAAGCATTATGTTCAGCAGCGCTGTCACGTTTATGAATTTCTCCAGCAGCCAAATAGGCACAGAACCAGCACATGGGGGGGTATTGGATCAGGAGCAAAGAGTAACAGGCAACACGTCCCAAATTCCCAGGTCAACAATAGGTCCTAGGCAATAGGACACACTCATTTCACTCCTGTACCCAACTACAAGTAAGACGCCTCTCAGAATATGTAATAACACAAACAAGACTTAGCAATAATTCTAGCCTTGCTGTTTCTCACTGCTGGATCACACAGTTCATACACAAGTGCAATGATCAGGGACACAGAGACCTGCCTCAATTCCTCTAGAAGTCAACAGAAAGGCAAAATCTGACCCATACCCGATAGAAGGTATTTCAAATTGGTTTAAATATCTGAGCATAAGAAAATGCTTCTACATTCACATAATTTTGCTTTCCTCAGGAAACACGCTTTTTTCCTTAATTTTCTCTTTCATTTCTAAAGCTGTCCTCTTTTTGCTAAAGCTATTTTTCAAACATTCTCTATTTCATGACTGTCAAAGTATTCTTTCCATGCCAGATACATGGCAAAGTTACATATTCTTCAACTCAAAACAATTTACATGAATATTCATAAACTACCTGATGGCAGAATTGGCCCTGAGATTTAAACCCATAAAGCACACAGAAACAAATGTTACCCTCTTTCCTTTGTCAGAGATCCCTTGGATCATGCTTAGAAATTATGCTTTTATGCAGTTGCCAAGAAAATGCAAAACCAATGCATGAAACATTGTATATTCTGTTTATTAAAGAAGAGTGTCTGTGATGATACAGATATTCAGCCAGACTCGGATGCTGCCAATATTAGTTTGTGATTTACTAGAAATTATTGATTTCAATTCTTGGTTTCCCAGGGCTACTGAGCATATCCTGTCATATGAATATGCATCCGTTTGCTGGAGGCTGCAGCCTTCTGTAGAAACGTGTGCTGTCTCAACTAGTGTCAGATTTCTCAAACCAAAAAATAAAGCTTTACTTACCTTCAGTAAAGGAATGAATAAAAGCTATTAAGACACATTTCTATGTCCAACACAATATCAACAAAACTATGGCATCCATCCAGAAATGTACATTTTGTTATTCAAATAAATACAGTGGCATGGTCCTGAGAAATTGTGCTCCCACCCTCCCTGTCCCCCAAAGGAAAGTACAAGACCAGTAAGCTCAGACTTCTCATATAACTCAAGAAACAGCAAAAACTTACCTACTTTTAGGTACGTATAGCTTACAAGTCAATTACACAACATGGAAGTGCAGAAGGATGGTGAGTACAGTTACTCTCTGTACATTGGGCCAAGAGTGATAGTTGAATTGCCAGCACTTACAAAAGGCAGAAAGGAGAATACCACAGGGAGCCCTTGGGAGCTCCAACATGTGTGTCTTCTCAGAATGCCCCCCTCCTGGGACCCTCTGTTCTGCCCATCTTCTGGTCCTGGTCACCCAACACATCCCTGCACAGTGTTGCTTTCACTTAGCCCTACTCCTCCTTAAGACTTTCTCTTGCTTCTCTGGCTGTGTTCACACCTCTAATTCCAGCTACTCACTGCTGTCATCCCTTTCCCAAGGGGAGTACTCCAGGGTGGAAACAGGTCTCTCATCTACTGCTGGAGCTGCCAGGATGTGCCACAAGGTACAATGGCATTTTTGGAATTTGGTGAAAGATGCTGATAACTGCTGCATGCAGAATTTGGTCCATACCCATCTCAGTGTTCAGAGAAGGGGTTTGGTTTTCTATTTTTCTCCAAAATACCTCCCTGTTTTACCATCACTTTTCTCAAGTCAGATGCATGCCCTAATGAGTTCTATGTTTACAAAAACACAAAATGTTCAAGGCTGAGAGTGGTGGCAGAAATGACAGAATAAACAGGATAGTATTTTCTTTTATCTTCTCACTTGTTTATGTATAGTGCAGAATAGGTTAAGTTTGGGATCAAGAGAACAGGGCACAGCCTCACAGGACCAGCCAGTGTAACCTCTGCAGTAAAGACTGTGAGATGGACATGAATGAGCTTTGCTCCCTCCCCACTGCTGTGGCTGGTGCAGCTGGGACAGGGAACTGCCCTCTCAGAGAGGTGATGGTGATCACTCCTGCTCTGCCTTCCAGCTGCACCCACTGCTGTTTGGAGCAGCATCACCTGCAGTTTACACATTACATCGAGGGAAGTTGGGTTTTGCCATGGCAGGATGGAAAAGGTGGGAAGCAGCTTCCAGCCGTGGGGGATTTGCCTGGCTGATGCCCACAGACACAACACCCCACAGAAGAAGTGTGATCACCACACTGGGAAGGAACGAGCCCTCTCATTTGGGGACAATTTTCAACTTGGAAATGAACCCCTGAATTCCTTTCGAGCACTCTGGCTCTTCCTGAAGTATTTGAAAACAACTTATTGGCAGATTATGGTGAGATCATCTTGCTCTTACAGGAAAAAGAAAGGAAAGAGAAAAGGAAGCACTGCAACCTCCCAAGCCACTTCAGCACTAATAGCAGTATGATCCTGAATCAATGCAGAGGGGCTGACAGCAACAATAAGTGTTAACTGTTGAGCTGAAGGGCCACAAACACTTGCCTAGGAAAAGTTATTTCTGCCACAACTATTTGAAAAAAAACCATTGGCAATTAAATTTATTCGAGCACATCCTCTCTTTTCATGGGAAAAATGTGGAAAAAAATACAGACAGAGAATGAATGGCACCCAGGTTAATGAGAAACTGCTCAAGAAGAGAAAAATAATGGTTTTCTAAAGTATATTCATATTCCATTCTGTGATAGCACCATATGCTAGTTTCCTAGATGCTGGTAATCCTGATGTATTTTTATCTTGGCTAGTACCAAGGAGGGAGCTGTACAAGGCCAAGTTCTTCCCACATATCCATGTTGAAAGCAGTTTACCTTCGCTCTGCATTGTGAATATGAACCAAGACAGCCATGCAACTGCTTCAGAAGCATGCCTTTATTTTCTGGCTGTATCTGACTGCCTCTTAAAAATCATTCTACTGCATCTCTCGAGTCCTTTATGAAGCCTCTTTTTCGATGATAGAGCCTAGAAATTCTGGACTTAGAAATCACAAACCTCAACTGCTTCAATTTAAGGGTCAGATTCACTAATTAGATGCAGCAGAAGACTATAAATTGTTCACGTTCCAGACAGAGGAGAATGACAAAAAGCCATTTTGTGTTAGTGGGGATGTATTAACATATATGTAGGACTTCATTTTTCCCTAAGTTGAACAAATATTCCTTAATCAGTCCTTAGAAATCACTTCTGAAGGTGATGGCATTCTTCCATTATTAGACAGGGAAAAACAGCTCTGACTGTACTACAAAAAAGAACTACCACGAATTAACACTGTTTTAATCAGACAGATCTGAAATATCTACAGCACAGGTGACCCTAACTCTAGCCTGCTGCCAAATTACTGTACTAGCATACTGCTCTGCTCCAGCTGCATTTTCAGACACTTAACCACAGATCTTGATACAATTTCTGGTGCAGTGATTCTGAGGCTTTTGGGGAGTCAGCAGTCCAAGGATGAAAGTGATCACATGTTCAAAATTCACATTATTTTGAAGGTTTTTGAAAGATGCTGGTATGAGCATGTATCATAGTTTCCACAGGGGCCACAGGAAAGTGTTTTTGAGACAGCAGGATTCAAGTCAATGGCAATGAAATGGAGAACAGAGCTTGGAGCAGTTTTCTCAGGTGAGACTCGCCTGATACAGAGAAGCCTAAAGAAGTAGGGCAAGATGCAAGTGCAACTTTGGGTGTAATGCCTAGGAGGAAAGCAAGCCATGGTATGTCCCAGCAAAGCATGGAGACCCAAGCAGCAATTCATCCACAAAAAAAACAAACAAAAACAAAAATTTAAAAAAAAAAGAGAAATTTGTAGATTTGTCTCTGTCAATTGTCAATTAGGGATTTCAGGAGGTCTAGTTAGCAATTCATGCTGTGCTCATCAGCATGGAATGTGACTCCCTGTGACCACACTGCCTTTTGGTAACTTTCAGCCACTCTAAAGATAGGTGTGGTAGCACTTCGGAGTCACTCTGGAAACCAGGAATACACGTTTGGGAGACATCTTTTATAATTGGCATGGCTGAGCTGCAGCTCTGCCTCAGGCAGAAGGTAGACTCCGTCTCGCTGGGGGTGGTGAAATGAAATTTCTTAGCACAGAAAGAACACAGAGCAGCTCAGAAGCCTGGAGAAGGGGCTGGCACCTGGGGTTGCACAGAACCTCCTTGCAAAGCAACTGGAGGGAATTTTTTTCCCTAAGTGAAGGAACTGTGGAGGATGTTGTTGCCGAAGTCACCAGTGAAGTAGGGAAATTGAAATAATGAGCTACAGGAATCTTTCTGCATTTTGGCAAGATTTGAATCCACAAATAAAAAAGTAATTAGTGGCCTGTCAAGCACTTTGAAGATGTTCTGAGTGCTAGAAAATTGTGATAAACTTATCTTTCTGTGCCTCTGTGTCTTGTGAGCGATTATTCAATCAGTGGGGTTGTTGACTGGAAGACTCAGCCAAGTGATTTGGCTTCTAAACTATTCAATTATCTCTAATGAAGAAGGATCAGAGAAACAACCCTTAAACACCTTAAACAGAGCAGCAGTATTAACACACAAAATAACTCTCAGGAGAAACCTCCAGACACTTGCCAAGGTCGGCTTTGGAGCCAACTGTGATACAAATGCATAAAATATTAGTTCGTAAATGGTTGTGAAGTGTTGCTCTTTAAAGGTTACTGTCTTCCTGTACAGACAAGGCTGCAGTGGAATGATGAATGAAGCGATCCATAAATCTGAGGTTTTCAAGCACCTGCAACTCCCATTGGGGTCAACAGGAATTTTGGATTACTGAGATTTAGCCAGTAAAACCTGATTCTGCATGAGCTTAAGAATCCCCAGGGCTATTGGCCTCGTCAGCCACAGTGTTTACCTGATGAAGTACTTGGAATGACGGCTCCAAAAATGCAGGTTATTTAGATGCATGTTTGTGATGGGAGACTTGATCTCTAAAGCACAGGGACCAGGTCTGTGCCAGAGAGGCTGCCTGGAAGTGGAGTTTTGAAGAAATCTCTCTGCGGCTGGCAAAGAAGCACAGTGATCCCTGGAAAAAGTGCAAGACAGGATTCTGCTTCTGAGGGAATTTTTCTCTCTCCTCCATTACAAGTCTCACCATATACAAAGAGCTGACTTGTTATTGGAGCTCAAAGGAATGAATGAGCTCAAAAGAATGTGACGAGGAGAGAATACGAGGAGAGCTCTTCCACTGGGAAGAGCTGCTTCTTTTTCTTTAACTTTTCCATTCAGTTAATATTTTACCATGGCCTTGGAGCGCATTCTCATCGGAACGCCTCTGTCCTGCTGCAGCACCGGACACTTGGCTGGGGCATGAACACTGCACCTGCCTGTAGATGTCTAGGAGCGTTGTGTGTGTCTGCATTTTTGAAAGTATCTCACGGTTTTGTTTCCTGTGAATGTGCATTCAGCCCTGCACACTCGTGAAATGCTTAGCTGGGCTTGGGAGCGTGTACATAGCGGGCCACAGCGGGGGGATGGGGCTGGGGAAGAAAGAGGGGCTGTAAGGCAGCTTGAGAACTGATACCATGCTAGTGTGAAACTTCTTTGTGAAGGGAACAACACTGCCAGATTTTGGCTTAAAGATTCTCAAACACTCCAGCAGCTTTAGAAACTTGAACGTGTCCTGGGCTCAGCTGTGTGCAGACACAATATTGGAGAGGAGCCTTCATTTAAAATGGTGCCAACAGCTTCTGAAATTCCAGGATCAGGCCCTAAAAATAACAACACATTTGACCCAACACAGCCAGCAGAGCCAGAGGAGATGATGGGCTGCGCAGCATAGTTCTAAGCCAGCTTTCCTAAACTGCATACCCATTAAATATTTAGGTGGCCATATGCAAATAATTTTAAATTCTGTTTCTCAGAAGCATGCCATGGTGTACAGATGTGCTTTGTGCTGAGATCTTCATTCTAAGCTTTCAGCAACTATTTATTTTAAACCAGTAAAGGACTTAATGGCTAATTGTGAGTTACCTTTTTTTTAAAGGGTATTTATTTATGAGGGAGGAGGGGAAGGAGAAATGCAAAGACCAGAGTTTCTGTCACAGCAAACGCACATAGAAGAGAAAATACACTTTTGTGACTGTACCAAAGAAAACCCCATGATTGCTCAGATATTTTCAACCCCCTCCACAGGTACCAATTTGCTAATTCAACAAATAAACAGCCCTTTATGTAGGAGCTGTCTCATGGACACTGTGAACACTTGAGAGACTAGGGCCCCAGATCTTCTTTTCTTAATGTCACTGTGAATTTGCTTGTGGAAGTGTATGACACCATGCACAGAGCCCAACAGCTGAGCTCATGCTCCAGGCATTCTCCCAGGACCGAGGGGGAGGGGGCTCTCTGCCAGCCGCCTCTCCCCTCGCACTTACACACACACAAATCATGGTATCATAGCAAAAATATGTAAGAATTCCATGAAGCAGAGGAAGTTTGTATGTTGACCTTAATTTATTTTTTTCCAGAGGAAGATAACTCTGAATGTAAAAAGGACAGTGGACACTAACTTAATTAATTTGCAGATATTTTAATTTTCACTGCAACTCTTTCTTCTGCTGTATTTTGTCTTTTAGGATTAATGCTGCTTGTATTTTTTCCCATGTGGCTACTTTGACTGAGAGAACTGAAATCACTTGGTGAGAGGTCTATGGAACCTATTTGGACTCAAAAAAAAATTGGTAAAGGAGGTCCCAGTGCATTCTGGTTCCTATTTTCCATTACAGTACAGTAAAATTGGGTGAGACTATTTCTGGAGGGGAGGGAAGGAAAGGGTGGATGAAAGAGTGGGCTAACACATTAGGCTTTGGCACATGGAAGCCTGGGTTTATTTTGCTTTACAGTTCTGGGCTGGAACTCTTAAAATGCTGATTAATTTGGCCCCAAACTCAATAGAATGTCTAAAAACACATTTAACTTTAAACCTGCAAATGCTTTTGGAAGACTTTGGGACCTTAGAAGCTGCTGTTCTGGGAAGGGCAGTTACTAGCACTGGCTGGTGCACAGCACCTTGCAACATCCAACCATTCCCAGCAGTTCATCCCTGATTTCCTGCCACCAGCTCACCCCAGCCTCCCTGCTGCTCTCCTTATCACACCTGGGAGGCTTTGTCCACATTCCAACACAGCCATTCCACCACCCCTAGGACACATGGAGAGCCAGGGAAATGGTACCTGAGTCCTTAAACGCTCATCTCTCTCCATGCAGTATGGACAATGTGGTCACACGTAGACTCGTAAAATGGCAACTAAAGATACCCCATTCCTCTTAACTGGCCAACAAGGAACCCAAGCATGGAGAAGATTTCTGTTTAATTGCAGGGCTCAGTTGTCCCTCAGCCTGGCAGCCTCCATGAGCTGGTGGAGCACCTGCTGTGCCCCCAGCACACCTGAGCCTGGGGGTTATTCCTGAGGAACCCCATGCCCTGTTGTGTGCTAGGGCTCTTCAGGTTTTGTAAAATATGCTCTGACTAACATGTCTAACTTGCAATATTACCAGGCATTAATCCCGGACACATCTTGAAGAGTTTGGTCTGAGAATTTATCAGATTGCTTAAAATTCTTTGCAAACTATTTCATTCCTTTTGTTTCTCTGTTGCAAACTTAAGCTTGAAACCTGATTCAATTTTAAATGAGCAAGCCTGTTCTTCTAGCTAGCAGGCAGCCTGTGATGTATATTTGGGCCAGGCATCCCCACCCAACAGCTCTGCTCAAACAAGTAGGGCCATCACAGCAAAATCTCCTGAACAGCTCCGTGTCGGCAGCCTCCCTGAAATCAAGGGATGTCACTGAAGCTGTCAGTGTAGGACTTGTACCACAGAATTTATTGCTCTATTCAAGTTTTTCTTTATTCTTTTTCTACAGGTTTTTCTGAATGCACTTCTTTCTCTCTCCCTCTGCTTGCCCCCCTTTTTATTCTCTCGTCACATATTTCAAATATACACCTGCCTTCCCTGCCTCAAGTCTGGAGGGCTCAGGCAGAAAGTGGCAGGAAAAGTAGTATTTGAGTTATATTTTGGTTTTCAGACTGTTCAGACGTACAAGTAGGCAATGCAAGCCTGCTACTTTGCATGTTGTGGCGCTGAGGCTTTTTTCTTTTAAGCATACAACCCCCTACCAGATGCAGTCTAGATTTACACCAGGGGGAAGAACCCAGTAGAACCAGACTGGAGATTAATCAAAGCAAATTCTGACCCGCTGTTACATGTGTCTCAAAGATTTAGAAACTAAAAATAAAAAATGAGGAGGCTTTGCTTTGGTAATAAACATTACAACAAAAAGGCACAACTTTGCCAAATATGCTGAGAAGAGGAGACAGATGCCTTCTAAGGCTTCTTGGTATCTCTGGCCATTGTGGATTTGTGGGGCTACCCAAGCCTGCTCCCAGCACAGGGAGCTGCCCCAGCAGGGTCCAGCATTCCTGGCTCCAGCACATGCTGCAAACATCCAGCGCATTCCAGGGTGTCCGAGGCAGCCTGCAAAGCCCAACTCATTTGCCTCCTGCCACTGGGAAAATTAATGACCCAGAGGTTTGGATGTAAGTTAACTACACTGTCCAGGAGAGAACCAAAAACCCCTGGGATCTTTTCTACACACAAATCCCTTCTAGTCACTTGTTTGTTACTCTAAATTGTATAGCTTGTGAATAATGAAAAAAAAGTCACATACAATGATGAATTATCTGTTATCCTGAAATGTGACATATTCTTCAGCTTTTAGGGGTATTTTTATCCTATAGGGATTACAATCAGGTGAAAGTTTGTAGTTAGCAATCACTAGCACTGCTAGTATTCATTAAGAACATCTACTTAAACATTCTCAAATGGCATAAACTAACATAGCTCAATTTTAGGTAGCCCTACTTAGCTGCACCTTCTGGCGAGCCAGCTTTTGCTTCCTTGGGAAAAGAAAAAAAAAAAAAACAACCCAAATAATTAGTAGGGTGAATATTTCCTACTTTTAAAAAATATATTCACAGGTGGCACAGGTAAATCACTGTATTTAGATGTAAGAACTGAGAAGATACCAGGACATGTGAAAACCGTCTGTATCTAGAAGAAGGAAATGCTCCCATCCTTACTGGCCTGTATGAGATATTTTAAAGACATCACAAATGATTTTAAGTGTCTTTCTCAGCAAAGACATGACTGAATTGGCCCATGTGTGTAATCAGGGCAGGATTATACAGTAAGGCCTCGATTCAGCCAAGTGCTGGAGCACACCTTTAGCTTTTAGTGCATGAGTGGCTTCATTGAAGTCCTTAGTAATTACATGTTTTGCTGAATCAGGACCTGAATTTATTTGGGGCAGGAGGACCTTAATATCTTCCAAGGAATTATACTTATTAAAGGGGACAGTCTATAAATTAGTGTTTAAGTTAAAATCAATTTCTAGATAATACATATCCCTAAAAGACAGACTGTTAGTTTGTATGAGCTTTGTAACAAAACTTTAATTAAACCCTTTTTAAATAAAACCTGTCGTACATTATATTGCTAATTGACTTGACCTGGTACAAAGAGGACTCTGCCAGCTAGAGGAGACTAAAGGAGATTATTCTGTCTGCTGCAGTGATTGTGTGTTAATAAAATTTATTTCTGCAGTCTTGCCCAACTCCCTATTGTGTATTCAAGAAATGTGTGGGCTTGAAGCCAGTCATCACAAAGCAAAAAGTAATAAAACCTCAAAAGCTGACTTTTTCTACCTCATTCTGCTGCTTTGCTGTAGCACAGAGTACATGGTACAGTCTGCTTGCATGCACATCTCAGAGCTCTCTTTATTAATTATTTTAATTTATTTTTTCAATTATGTTAAACTCTGCACTTTATTAATGTGAGCACAGTAACAAGTGAAGGACAATTAAAGGATTCCAAAAAGCTCAGTGATGAAATAGTCTGGGTGTGGCAATCATATTTTATTGCCACTACACTGATTACATACAATATAACACATCTAGCAATTAGAGAAACATGTTAATCCTCCTGGCCTAGACCTATTTCACATAGAATTAATTTCAGGGGGCCAAATTCTTCCTTTACCCTCATGTAAGTAAATCTGAAATAGCTTCTTGCCAATCAGTAGAATCATTTGGATTGACATTCATGTAAATGACAGCAAAATACGACCTGCTGACTTCATAGTTATTCCTGATAGATGCTGGGTGCAATCACAAAAAAGTAATCACAAGAACTTATGCAAGGAATACATGGAATAAACAGGAGGGCTTGGAAGTTTTAATACGTGCTCAAAATTATGAATTAATTGGCACAAGAAACTTGTTGGGATAATTCACATGACTAGAATATTAATATATCTAGTGGAGCTTGTTCAGGGAGAAGGACAAAATGCTGTCCACAGGCATATTCATCCCACAGTGCAAAACATGGGAAGAGATAACCAGCTGAAAATCCCTAGCTAATAATAACAGAGGGAGTAAACACAGGTGCTGTCACCATGGGGGGCAGGGGGTGGGGTGAACAGAGCAACGCCACAAAGAACAGATGGACAGAACTCCTCCTTTTGGAGGGCAAGGAGATGAATCACACACACCCAGGCCCTGGGCTCGGATGGAGGCAGGAGGCTGATGGAGGTGCCTGCTGGGACACAGGGATCACAGGACAAACTCCAGCCACACTGCCAGTGTCTCTCTTGTAACAGACAAGGCTAGAAGCAACAAAAAGGAATGTTCTTTACTTTTCATTTTAAGAGTTGGGAGAAATAGGTTTAAAACTAAGCAAACAGAATGCAGTTTGGTGACAGTTATCACAGGATGAGAAAACCCAATGCTCCTGGAAAGGAAAACAAATAGCAAATAGAAGCAATCGACTTGAAAAAAGCCAGATTAAATAAACTCAGAAAATTTTAAGTATTATCTCATGGGCAATGCATTCAGAGTAGCTGATAGTTCCTTAAAATAGTTCTGTTAACAGAACTATTGCATGAGAGCAAATTATCCCAAAGCAACAAAACCATTTGAAGTGTTCTAAGAAACCACCTTAGCTAAATCATGGACTCCTCCTTTCTGACCTCAAACACCAGGAAGGAAAAGAAAGTTGAACCCAGGTCATATTACAGAAAATCAGGAGGAAAGAAAAGAGAGAGTGTAGGGCCCAAATCACAAAGGTCAAGCGAGAACACATAGGTGCAGAAAGGACAATAAGAAAACAGGATGTAATCATACTTCATAATGAGAGGAAGATGAGGAAAATATGTTGGCCTTCTATTGAACAAGGCAGGGAAAGTTATTGACAGGTGATGCTGAAGAAGCTGTGGGCTTGAAGGTTTTTTCCTGCAATCTTTACCAAAAAGGTCAAATGAGGTTAGGTGGGAAACAGCAATAGTGACAAAGAGGTAGAAACACAAGTGAAATCAGGGAAAGAGCAGATTAAATAGTGCTTAGATAAATCACATCTTTCAAACTGGCTGGGTCAGATACAATTCATCCTATAGTACCCTACTGAACTACCTGAAGTAATCTCAGGCCATGAGTGGTTTTCTTGGAGATCTGAATATCCAGAAGACAAAAAAATATCAGATAGTGTGTTTCCTTACAGAGAGGGGAGAAGATTGTAATGAGGAATTAAAGAGCAGCGAGTGAAGGTCAGTTTTTGGAAAAATATGGAAACAATCACATTATTTGTAACCGCTCAGGAAATAACAAGGAGATGAGTAACAGCTAGCATGGCTTTGTCAAAAACACAGATTTGTTAAACCAATTTAATTTCCTTCAGTGGGAATGGAGGAGAAGCAACAGATAAATTTCAACCTTATTAAAGCTTTCCAGGATCAGCCTCCTCATGGTCATAAGTGAGCTAGGAAAAATACAGTCTCCCTCCACCTACAAAATTCTCCCTCAAAATGGAAGTATGTTAAATACATTTCTGTAGGCATCTGCCCTGGATTTGCTCCTGTGAAATACTTCTACTTCAGTCTTGTGTGTTATCAGAACAACTTAGTTTCTGCATACAGTAAAAGTGAGAAGGGCAGCACAGGTGATACCAGGCCATTCTGAGGATGTCTCCTTAGAATACAATGTGATTTTTCACAGCTGGAGAAGTGTAGGTAGCTTGTGGCAAGTCTTTTCAGCTTTGAGGAAGCTACCAAACAGAAAAGATCTAGCAGAGAGCACTGAGAGTCGCCAGAGGCCCAGCAAACACAAGCTACAAGGAGAACTGGAAAGAATGTTCTCATACAGTCTGCAGAAAAGGCTGAGGACTACATATGTAATATGCACTTAAAAAAAGGAAAGGAGTAAGTAGTCTTCCTTATCTAGTGTGGATAGGATAAGAAGTATTGGGTTAAACAGGAGCACAGGAAATTTAGGTTAAACATTAGGAAACACTTGGTAATAACATGGCTAGTTAAGCACTGGAAAAGATCGCCTGGGGAGGTCGTAGAGCCTCCCTCCTTGGAAGGTTTCAAGAGTATGCAAGATATACACTTAACAGAAGTTATGCTTTTAAAGTTGTGGCAGACTTAGATGACCTCTAAAAACCCACTTCCCTTTATGAGGGTTACTATTCCCTGAGTTGGAAAGGATAATCCACTCTAGGGAGATGGCAGCCATGCCTGGATCATGTGGCACATCACAGCAACCCCAGCCCTCTCGGCGTCAGTGGCTCAGCGGTGCATCAGCCCATGCCTCAGCTCCAGCACAGAGGTGATCCCTCCTGCAGGCATCTCTGTACCTCAACTCACTTTTCAGCACTTTATTGAACCAGCAGCTCAGCTGGCAGCCTTTCCCCTGCCAAGGTGCAAACACAACTGCCTGTGTTTTCACCATGCAGTGCTCACACCTGTGGCAGCGCTCAGCTGGGTATTGCTGCTGAAGGACACGGGGTGACTTCACTCAGCGCTGCATGTTTCCAGAGAAAACTGAACTGCTGGGCAAAAACCACAGCCCGCACCCCGTGCTCCAGCTAGGAATTCACTGCAGAGGGGAAAAAAGTACTGAACACTAAAGTCCAAATTAGAGTCTCACACAGCAGATCATGTCCTGCCCACTGCACCCCCCGCACAACAACCTGTGGGGTAACACACATGCAGGCAGAAGATATCAGATCGGCCACTACACAAGAACTTATCCCCAAAACAAATGTGTCTGAACCGAGATCTAGCCATGTGTAGAATGCTCTGAATGACACAGTTGCTAAATCTTTCCATTAAAATGGTAACTAGAATATCTATCGCTAAGCTCACAGTCACAAAGATATTCATGTTCCTACCACCCCCAGCAGTCCCAGACACGTCACTCTATCTCTGCCCACTGAAGCCACAGTGCTGTAAGAAAGCCACAGCTTCCAGAAAATGAGGAAGTTAGTTTATCTGAACTTACACAGCATGAGATGACATCCCTAAAATTATAATAAAAATGGGAAAATCAGAAGACAGAGCTTGTCTGCTGGTTGAAAAGGCAAACTGTACTAGAATTCTTGCATTCCCCTTCTGTAGAAACACTGATCTCTATCTTAGGGTGTCAGTTGTAAAGGAGGTGTGATCTGTTACGCAACATATTTCATTCAGTTAAAAACACATGCTAATAAAGCATGTATTAAGAATACATCAAACTAAGAATTTAATCACAATTTCTTCCTCCATTCTCCTTAGCCTGGACTGGATTTGAGGCATAAAGAGGATCCATTAAGTATTTTGCTGTTTCTGTAGGTTTTTCTGGTATATTGAGCCAAGTTTCTCAAACTTGTAGGAGGAAGGAGAAAAGCCACACGTGTGCATACTCACACACACACACAAACACAGAGCAGGGAATGAGGAGGTGATGTAGCCACTGGCAGGATGTGTCTGCTCTTGATTTCACAGTGCCACCCAGCCCTTCCCTGGGTTACACAGTGGGTTTTTTTTCCTCGTTATTTTGTGTCTCAGTGCCAGCACTGATTGTGGTGATTGATTGAGTTGGTGCTGCAGGATTCAAAACAATAAGCCTTGTGGCAGCAACTCAGGGAAATGCAGAGAACACTAGATTAATCCAAGGAGAGAAGACTCAACGCTGGTGATCTGCCAGCTCTAAGCATCCTACAATAACATAGGAATAGCTATATTCATTGTTTTAAAATGAAAGATGAAGCACAGCCTAAGAGAAGCACTTTAAATACTCTGTGCTGGGCTTTAGCCTGTGGGCATCCAGAGATAAAACCCTTTTTCCTTCACATTGAGCTCTTCCTCACACATCTCATCCCACCAGCCTCTGCACGTGGGCTCACAAAAGCCATTCTCCCCCTCCCCTTTGGGCACAGGGGCTTTCTACCTGCCTGTTCCTGGTGTGACCATTTACTGTTATTCACCTACACTGAAATGGAAGAGGTGCTACTCACACAGCATCTCCTTCCCTCTGGCAGCAGTGTCCCTTTCCCCAGGGTCTCCCCCCTCCTTGTTGAGGATCAATGAAACCCTCTCAGGCTTCACACCTGCACCTCCTACCAGGGTAAAGAAGGTGGACATTCTTTTCCAAAAGCAATGTTTCTCCTTGGGAAAAACCCCTAGAGAATTCAAAGACCATCCTTGAGCTTTTTGCTTTTGTTACTTTTTCCCACCATCCTTTTATCTCTTGTGATCTGTTCTTGTTCACTCCACTGCTGCTGCCTCTTAATTAAACATTTTGACACTGATCCTATTTTCATTTTATCTAACTCTCCTCTCACTCCCTTCAGCGGTGTCCCACCGATGTGGTCCCCATTATATTTCTCCTCTCACTCAGCTTGTAGTAGTAGCTACTTGTCTGTTTTCCTGACAGGAATTCAGCCTTCCCCTGGCTGCTCCTTCTGACAAAGGAATCACTAATGGATGTGCCTGCTTTCCCATCCCAGGGACAGAGGCTGCTGCTGTCAGGAACTTTTCCCCTAGTACAAGTACTTTTCCAGCATGCCGTGTAAAATAGACCACATTTATGATTGCTGGCATACTCACAGGGTTACCAGGCAGCTTTTTCAGGACAGACTTTACAACTTGCATATATATGGACCCAGACATACCTCTGGTTAGAGACAATGGGAGATTTACTATTGCATTTATTTGCACCATGATTTGGTGGCTTTGTATGAACAAAATAGAAACAGAAAATAATTATTTGTTTGCCAACCCACTGAATGTAGGGAACAAGCACAAAGTTTTATTCATCTGCAAGCTCAGCAGATGTCAGTGTATGAATGGCCTGATTTCAGTCTTGTTTTTGGACTAATGAAGATTTAATATAGCTAACAGAACCATGAGGTAATTCTGGGTTTGAACAAAAAGTGATTCCATATCATCCCATAACTTGTCACGATTAAACATTAACTAACCCCATGAATTTTGTTGGTGTGTTTTGTTAGAACCGCTTCTGAGGGGAGTGATAGTTCAGTGATTATTTGAATGTCTGCTATAGTGGAGTCTATCACCACTGAAAGCCCAGAATAATGGTCTGTGTTATTCTTTTGCATCTTTTTCTATACAGCTTTTGAGGGAGCTGTAATTGAAGAGAAATGAAAGGGCAGCCAACCAAGAGACAATACTGCACAGATCAGTACTGGAATGTGAAACAACATACTTTAAAAGCTGAAACTTTAAAACTCCTGCTATGTGTATACTTTTGAAAAGAGTAACATCTATAGCAAAAAGAAAAAAAAAAAAAACCAAAACAAAAACCAGGCTATTTTCTCCTGATTAAGAAATAAGCAAGCTACTTTTTAAAAAAATTTTTGCTTACAGTCTGGTGGCCTCTTATGAGGGCATGAAAAAAAAGGATTAATGCCTCCACTGGGTACCTATTTTTTACTGCTGTTCTCTTTAGAAAACGTGATTAACTAAAATGGTGAAAAAGAGACCCATGGAATAGAGATATGAGAATACCAAGGCAGGGTATTAAGAAGCAGGGACCCTGCAGCAATTTACAAAAAGCTTAAAAAATATGAACTGCTACTTAGCATCAAGTCCTGCGTCAACTGGGTCTCCAGTAATGTCAATGTCGTACCCCCAGCTGAAAGCATTCCTGGTGCTTACAAAGAGCTGAAACACCATAGACAGCATTTTCCATACTTAAATTTCAAATTCCAGTACCTAGAGGATTGCAAGAGGATCACCATTGTGCACTGACTGATGCACCAAGCTTAAATTTTTCTCCTGTTTCTACAATAATGAGAAGTAGAAGCTCTTTAGCAAGCTGGTGTAAAGCTACTGAAGCCATTTTAAAGCCACTAAAGTCAGTGAGAATCCTTACACCTATCTCTTGCACTCTTGGATTCTCCAAATACTTATGTGTGTACTTAATGTTCACATGAACAATCCCATGGGAAGAATCGTTTGTTTTAAGCTCAGAATATGGCCAAGTTTAAGATGGCTTTAGCTAAATGTGGCCAGGGTAAGCCCAGACATAAGACCTCCCCTATCCAACACAATTCAGCAGTATTCTCAATTTCTGAAATTATCTGTGCATCTGAGGATATTTGGGATATGTTTGCGATCAAGATTTAAAATGATACAGTAAAGGTCTCAGCTTGTTCAAAATAAGCTGGATCCCAAACATAGGAGTCACTGGATCATAAACACAAGAATACTGAGGCTATTTTAGGCTGTAATAAGAAATGTTTCCTCTAGTGTACACCCCAAAAAGATTAAGTTTATGTTGCTTTTAATGATGAAGAGTTTAACAAAGCATAATTTGGAACCAGTTTTCAGTACTCCTGCCAAACTCTGAGTAAAACATAATTTACCTCCTAAGTGAACATTTTTTCTGGCAGTTTTGTATGAATTAAACATTTTGGTCATTTAAAGGAAAAATGTTAAAAATCTGGAGTGTTCTTAAAATAGCATATCAGTATACTTGAAATATCTTTTCTGATTATAGGGAACTCCCCCATGCATGTAGCGTGCTATGAAAACCAGAGCTATTTTGCAGAAATTTCAGAGCAAGCTTATGAAAATAGTATAACGAGGCAAAGTGCTCAGCAATGCCAGAGCATGGGGACCACAATGCTGTAAAAGATGATATCAGGATGATGGCAAAATAATGTCACTGCAGTCACTGGAGACTACATTACTATGTCAAGATGATGGCAAAATGATTTTGACGCAAGTCTATTGAAACCCTGCTAAAATATCCAGATGATTGCAACATATCAGGCAAATGCCCCGGAGGCAGTGACTGATAAATTTGTATTGAAGTATTTCAAATACACCACTCTAACCTATGTTACACAGGCAAGATCCTGGTCTGCTAATGCTTTAGCCTGACCCCACCAACACTGGCCAAGGCTCTCAAGAGGAAGCTCTGCCTTTGGGTGAAAAGTTCTGATGATCCCAGGCCATTTCAGGATACAGAGTTCATTCGGCCCTCTGCATGCACAGCTACAGTTTGAGATTGCTGTAGCTGACAAAACAACTCCACTTCAAATGTGGCCTCATCTGAGGAGAGCAGTTCTAGGAGTTTATGCTGTGGAGAGGCAAATTGTGCCCTGGTGCTCTAGATGTGGAAACATCAGGTGATAACTAAGGATCACAGTGAAAGCAAGGAGAAAGCTTTCCCATTGAGGAGAATGGTAAACCTGTCACAGCTAACAGAGAGCTAAGGCAGCTTTAGCATCTTCTCCCCATATAAAGTAATGAGTTAATCAGTGAGGGACGCTGTCTTAGATGGACTCATCATTTACCCAAGGGGGCTAATTTTTTTGCAGCAGTAAGAGACTGTTCCTGAAAGTCACAGCAGAGCTCATGGACATTGACAGAAGTTAGCTATAGAGAGCCTGATGGAAGCAGAGCAGATTACACTGAAGAACTGCATCAATAATAAGTAATGATATCTTTTCCTTTTACGCAAGAAAAACTTGCAGAACATCAGCCAGCACTGCTTCCTGCTCTGCCAGGTCTGACAGTCCCTTGGTTTTAGGAGCAGCATGCTCAGCAGGAATGGTGCTACTGACTGCAGGACTGAGCCCTCGGAAGATTGTTACAGCAATTAGTGCAGAAGCAGCAACATTCCTGCTATCAGAACTAACAAGAAGCTGCAAGAACTATTTCAACAGAAATAGTCAAAGCTGCTCTAATTATACGTTCTTTGCATAGGCTGGCAAGTACAGTGATTTTAGAAACTGGGTTATTCAAGCTTCTGAGGTTACAAATGCTGCTGTGCCAGCTCCACCCACTAAGTAAAAGGTTGCATGCTGCAGTCAGCTCTGACTCCTTCAGTGCAGCCACAGCCATGGGCAGCTCAAAAGGGAAAATAAGGCTGTTCAAAGGACAGCCAGGCAGACTTAGGAGGTGGCTTGCTGGACTTTCAGTTCTATCACAGGTATATTTCAACAGTGGTGAAAAGTGTTTTCTGCCATTTTCTAGTGAAAGAAGCCTTTACTGATTGTTTTCTAATCTTGCTGCTCTGACCCACTTGTTCCTCACCTCCAGCTGACAATGCTGGGTTGGCCATTGCATTCAGCTGTGCCCTGGATCTTAGGCTCATCATGTCTACTGTGAACAGATGGAGCTTGGGGTTCCTGCAAATCCCATCTGCTCTTGCAGCAGCCAATATTGCTAGTCCTTTAAGAAGAAGCCTAGGTCCCTCTAGAAACCCCAGTCACCTTTCTTGCTTTGCACTATCACTTGCTGGGGCAGACAGACCAGTGAAAGATGGCAGGAAGAGTCAGCAGCACCCCAGAACTGGGCACACCTCATCTTCCCAATGGAATATGAGCAAGGTCCTGTGGCTCTGCAAATGCGGACTTGTGGCCACCTCTACCAGAAAGCTGCCTCGCCACACTGCAAATCCAGCTGGAGGAGCCTGTACCTTATGGGTTAAGCATACAAAGGAGGCTGATGAAAATATAGGGCTTTGCACAACACGGTTCACAGCCTGAGCTGACTCCTGTATAATTTTTTTGCTCAGATTTAAACACCCAATCCTAACTTCCAGAACTTTTACTGTTCCAGGACTAAGTTACATGAAGACCTACATTCAAGCACACCTCTCCATGCAGCTACACTCACAAAAGAAACCACGTCAGGAATTCTGACACTCCTGAAACTCCAAGAAAGGGGAGCACAAGCACCCTGTGAGAGATGAGACACAACTGGAACCCAGCCTGCTTCAGCTCAGCATTTCTGAGAGAAGGGTGTGGGAACACAAGATTCACCTCCAGCTGCCCTGGAGGCTCAGGGACCTGGGCAGGGGTCTCAGAGACCCTGGCACACAGCCCAAAACACCTGTGGTTTGGATTTTAGCCCATGGGAATGATTGCCAACCTTAAAAGAAGAATTACAAGTTACGGGAGTTTAAATAGAGCAGTAGTGAGTTTGTTATAGAGTACAAAAGTAGTTTTTGAGTTTTGGTACGGGGGGGGGGTAGATATTTCCAAGATGGAGAAACCTCGTGGTTTTAGGTTTCTTCCTTCTTCTTCTTCNGACTTTACATTGTTGGGAATTTCTACAAAATAGCAGAAAACCCAACAAAGGGGAGCACAGACAGGAGGAGTCCCTTCACATGCAGCTCTTCAGGTGAGAGCTTTGCCCGTGTTTATGCCACAGGCTTGGGCTTGGCTGGAAGATAGAGCAGCAATTCCCATTTCAGATTCCAGCCTCAGCTGTCTTGCTAGCCCCTGTCAACAGAGACCCAGCCACCTACCACCATCCCTCCTGATTTCCCAGGAAGGAGCCTGGCTGCCTGGGCACCAGGGAACTTGATTTGCACACATTTGTGGATCCAAGATCCCCAGGGAAGTCTCCTAAAGCATTCAGTCTAGATGCAGCCCCATACAGGTGAATCCTAGGTTAGAATGCCTGAGCCTGTAAAAGTGGCACAAAGGAACAGATTTTGCTTGATGTGACCAGAAGAAAACCCTCCCTCACTACAAGGATAAAGCCAAGTGGAAGTGATTTCTGTGCTTTTCCAATCTCATTAGGGATTATAATTGGGAACAAAGGGATATTTGGGATGCTTTGCTCCAGTGATCTTCCTTTTCATGTAAACTCCATTCCAGTGGTGGAGAATGGAGTGATCTCGTGATCATTTTTTAAGTCAGCCAGGGTTTGTCATTATAGAGTGATCAACATATAAGAAGCCATAGTTGCATCTTTGACATTTTACCCATTTTCTAGTGCTGAGCACAATCGCGCTTGTACATCTTTTACATTAGAATCTGGTAGAAATACAGATTGTTTTGTTTCCTATTAAGACAAAATTCTACTTTCAATAGCACTAGCTGAATACAGAATAATGCCATTAAATTCAGTGTTGATGGCTAATAAATTATTTGGCCCTCAAACATGCTAGTCAGTGGTTGAAATACAGGCATCTCTCCTGGAGTCACTGTAACACTTAGCAGCAGCAACTGCAAAGAATGTGAATGCTGTTCTTTCAGCATGAAACTAGCTGTTGTAGCTCAATTATTTCCTTTATTTTTCTACTGTCACTAATATAAATCAATACTTTTCCATCTGCTGCCATTTCTAGACTTGAACCATGTATCACCTTCCTTACCATTATGCAACCTCTTGACAGAAACTCATTATAAACCTTTCAATTTATTCTGCAGCACAGCTCTGCTAGTGATATTTACATCTATAACATACACATCTCATACTCTTTTCTTTCTTGAAGCCTCTTTTATTGCACACATTTTCACAGTGTACTCGCTTCAGCCTCTAGCCAAGGCAAACACAGACAAAAGTATACTTCCTAAACATATTTCCATTTTAACTGCAAACTTCGGTATTTCCAGCGAGAGGATCATAAAGAGCTGTCAACAGAAAAGGGAGCTGATTTTAATTTTTAGTGCCTTCACGGTACAGGGGACTTGTTAAAGATCACACCACTGTAGTGGATGTTGAACTGTTCCACTCAGTGTACAAAGCTGCCTCTTAGATGTGCAAGACACAGGCACACACGCCAGCTGCTGATTCCCTAATTGTGCACATCAGGCACCCTCTCTTTTCCAACAAACACATCTATACATTAGTTTCACAGCACAGAAGCTGCAGCCTGACAGGACCTCTGTCTTTGGTGGCAGGACACGACAGGTTTCACTGCTGATCTAACAGGACCATACTTGTTCAAAGTCACACCTGCCTTCCTGACAGTCCTACTCACAGTTTCTGCTGGTCTTGAAGTAAGGCAGGTGGTAACTACAGAAGCAAGACTGCCCAAAGTAGAACATGAAGTAATTTCAGTATATATATATATTTTTTTTTTCCCCCCCAGGCTAACTGCAATCTTGTCTTGAAATTACACTCTACATAGCCCAGAGCCCAGTCTTCAATAGCAACACACAAGAATGAGAACACTCCTTGCTGGACCAGTCACTGGCTAGTTGGGTGTAACATCAGATCAACAATCAATCCACAGCAATTTTGGAAGTGTTTTTAGCAAGGTTACCTGGGAAGGAGCTTAAAATAATGGAAAACAAGTAAGTGGAACCCCCCATAATGCCTTGGTGAAAGCCCCAAACAGGCTGCACATTTGCAGTAGGCATGGCTCCAAGAGAACAGCGACTGTCAGCCACAGCTGTTACCTTGCAGGAAGATGGGAGCTGCCCTTCTGGATCACACCTGCTGTCCCTGCAGTCTGGTATCATTGACCAGAGGAAGGTGCCTGTAATGGTTGATTATGGAAAAGCCTGCCCTGGAGGGAAATATTTCCTTAAGTCTCATCAGTCAGTACTTACATATGCTGTGAATCATAAGCATTTAAATCTCTTAAGATTTTTATCCTAGTTAACATCAGTGTAGATAAGCTCATGACCTGTTTCTGAACATTTAATTGTCCTTTCCTGAATACTAGTAAGGTCTCAATATTTCATTTCTCACACAGGCAGAAAAACAATACTTTGTAAGTATAAGGTCTGAGTAACTTTACTCACTGGTGATGTCTTGTGCAAGCAAGACCCAGCATTGCAGGCAGATGGAAAAGAGGCTCCTAGGCCACTAAACAGGAACAGCACGCCAGAAAATTAGGAAAAAAAAAAGAATCCGTATCTTGAAAGAAAATTATCTTTCCATGTCGTCTTGCATGGCTTTTGGCTTTATTATTATGAAAGCTGTCTCGAGAATTCCCCAATGCATCTTTTGTATTAGATTCATTGTTTTACATATCACTATTCTGTCAGGCCTAATTTGCCCATTTCCTAAAGTACAGCCCCACTCACTGTACTCACTGCTGCTCAGTGGTTTAGCCACAGCTACACCCTTAGCTAACTTGTCAGTGTTAGTCAGGACCCAGCCAAGAACAGCCTCCCCTCCTGTGTGCTCTGCAGCCTTGTTCCAGTTGTGACCACTGAAGGGCTTAAGAACTTGCTCTGGCACATTTGACCAGTTTATAGGAGGGAAGCTGGACTCACCCCTTATTGCTGTGTTACTTAGGGGGTTGGGGTTTTTTTGCCTCTTTGATCTCCTTCCATGTTTTAGTCACAACATTTTCTTAAGCCAAAGAAATAAATATTACTTTATTTATGTAACAGTATTCTCATTGACTTGGGGTTTTTCTCCCTCATGTTTGTAACATAGTTGAGTTCACACAAAAATGTCACCTGTACATAAACCGTTGGCTATGGCACTGGGTGCTCTGCTGATGAGCTAGTCTGCTCTTCATATGCACTTTATACCTTGGCACCATGACTTGGCACTTGGTCATATTTCAGTGCTGTGTCCACAAAGGAAATAGGACTGTACATAAGAAGATAGCTGAGCCACCCAAGGAGTATTAGGGCTGGGGTATCTGGTTGCAAGCAGGAATGTAACTAAGAAATTAAATAATAATTTTGGTGTATATGTGACTGTGCTGATAATGACACAGAACTACTGAGAGCATCCTGTGTCTACTAAAAAGGTAAAATCCTGGTTCTACTGAAGTAAAACTTCAGAAGTTTCCAAACATCAGAGTAAAATCAGCCACAGCTGACTGGTCATGCATTTAATAGGTAGTGTGCCTTCTCTCCTGAGAAACCTGCCTCTTGAGTATTTATAAAGCATTACATAGTGACAGAAGTTATCTTAAGCCAAAGATGGAGCAATTACTTCCCCCATGTCTGCTGGCTTTATGGGGGAAGCGTGCAGAAAAATGGTGTCAGCTTAGCAACATTTTGAAATATTTTTCTTTGCCATGGGGGCTGCTGGAGAATTAGCTGAAGCACAAGTGGTGACATGGCTTGGGGCACGGGGTGGTCAGCAGCCACTAAGTACATGGTGAATTGGAAAGGGAGAAAAAGAATTTAACACAGTGTTCGGTGCTAAATAAAAACCTTACAGTGATTGTGAAGATCAGACAGATAAACTTGCATTGAGGTCCCAAAGCAGAAGAATCAGCTTCAGAATCAGTAGGAAATGCTGGGGTGTGCCATCCATATATAAGCATCACAGAAGAACACACAAGGAAAGCAATCACATACACATTAATTAAAAAAATTTCAATCTTTCTACTGACAAAATACACTGCCAGAGTGGCAAACATGTAAGATGAGGTTTTCAGTCACAATCTGGTTTCTTTGTGCTTTTACTCTAGGAAGCAGGGGCTACAGCAGCTGGTGTAACCCAACAGGCAGCAGGTTTACCTAGCTCTGCTTTGGCTAGAGCTGACACGTTTGGCTTTGCCTCCTTCCTTACGTTTTACTCTCAAAGTTTCCCCAGCCAAGTGCGCCCCAATCTCTCGTGTTGACAGTGACCCAGCGGAGACTCCCAGCTTAGCTGGAGCCGTGGAGAGCTTTCTGCTTCTCCCTGGGTGTGCCCTGTCCTGCTGGGGACAGAAGGGCGCATTCAGCGGGTGCTCACCGCAAGGAATAAATAAAGACAGGAAGGAACCGGCAGAGCTGTCGAGAGCGGTGACGGGCTCGGGGCCGGCCGGCAGCGGCAGGAACCCGCAGCGGCGGAGCCCAGAGGAATTTATTTTCTTTTTTTTCCTTTCCTTTTTTTNCCCAGGAGAGAGTTTCTCGGAGCCAGGCTAGCAAGCCAGCACCATCACCATACTCCTGAATTCGCAGCACTGGAGCAAAGCAATTCCCAGTATCAGCTGGGAAAGGGCAGGAGCAGGCGAGCTAAGCAGGCATAGGGGAACATTTAATGCAGAGCCTGTCTAAATAAGCACCATGTGCTGCTGCCAGGAGCCCCAGCTGTCAGCAGCACCTCTCACCTGAGCCCGCCTGGAGGAGGATGTGTCCTGGGGACATTTAGGGAGCCGAGGACCACGGAGTGCTCAGGGGCCGGGTGGCAACAAAGGATGGGGCTGAGGGGGAAAGGTGCTGCTAACAGGGCTCTGCCGTGGCTTCCATGCACACTGCTTCACCTCGGAGCCACCTGAGGTGTCCCTGAGGTGAGGGACAGCCAACACCGAGCTCAGCTCAGTGCCCGTGCTCGGCCCAGCTGTGCCCTGTATGGGCACAGAGGTTCCTCACACTGCTGGGGCACACAGCTACAGAACCACCCTGGGGAGGCGTCTGTCTCATTTGAAGTTGGACAGATTTCAGAATGACTCAGTAAAAGTTATAACTCACAGCATTTTTAAAGATACTCTAAATAAGGCAATTTGAGATAACCCAGCCTGAGACCATACTAGCCCTCCCTGAGAAAATAAAATGAAATCACTATGGAGGAAAAAGAAAGTATTTAAAACATTGCAAAAGTGTTTTGCCACCCAAATTGAGGAAGGAATTGATCACTAATACCTGGATCTGGGATCTGATTTCCTATTTGATAATTTCTAGATTTCTTTATGTCCTTAAACAAGTGCCTAACTCTGATCAGTACTCTAGTTTGCGTTCCAAAAACCCCCACAAAACAAGATATTATGTGAAACAACTTATGTTTATATGTACTTCCAGGCCTTAAAAAAAAAAAATCGGCACAGTTTTCTATGACATTGTTCAAAGCAGTGTTTTATATAATCGCTGTATTTCAAAGGCATATGAAACTGAAAACTTGATAAGAAAATGAGAAGTGGAATGTTTAGCTTCAAAGAGAAATAAAACTTCACTTCCTACTTTTGCCCCATTGCTCTACGTTGCAATTAAATGAGAAGTTTCATACACAATGCTGTGATTTATCACTAGTCAGAATGTAGAAGCTAGCTTCTACTTTAATAAAGATTGCCCAGCCTGTGGAATTTTGTGATGCCCAACTGTGAATATATTTTACTAATAAATTACATCCACTCAAGAAAAAGACAGGCATGAAACTTCAAGATGAAAGTAAGGACCAGGCATTAAGAAATAGCAGGTTAAAACAGCCCAAGACTTACATCAAACTTCCATTTTTTGGTTAATTTTTTAAAATGCTAAGCCAAAGAATGAAAGTACAGCTCCAAGGCTAGAGCAAAGGCATCAGCAGGAAAACCACATCAGTAATCAACAATACAGAAACTATTATATAGGGTTAAATTAGTATTTTCAGGAATCAATATCCCATACGCTCCCCTGTTTCAAGTTACCAAAAAAGTAACAACCAACCAAAAAAAAAAAAAAATCACCAAAAAATCCCTTACATCAGAAAAATCATCTTTTTTTTTGTCCCTGCTACCTGAGCCCCACCAAGGACTAGAGGGAAGCAGGACAGTGCTCAGAGGACTCAGAGCTCAGCTAAACCTGTTACCCACCCAGTGGGAATTCCAAGGAGGAGCGAGTGGGAGCAGGAACCCAGCTGGGATCTGGATTTCCTGACTGCTTCAGTGCACGCCGCCTTTTATCCAGGGCTTGTGGCAACTCCACAATTAAGAGCTTAATGCACATAAGATATACTTTGCAAGCAAAACATTATTCATTAACAAATCTGATTAAACTGCTAATGCAGTGAGCACTAGCACAAGTTGAGAAGGACAAATAGTCTCAGTGGTGCAGTGTTTGTGAGGAACATTACCCGTAAACGGATTTTAACTATTTAAATTGGCTTCTGTTCAGGAACTATGAAAAGACACAATGCTGCACAGAACACTTCATTTTGCTTACTGGGCTTAATGTGAGGACGAAAAAACCCTAAAGATTAAGGTTTCTGACTTCAGAACAGTAATATGTGTAATTCTGCAAAGATACCCGTGTCATAATCCTGGATTTAAAAAAAAAAATTCTCCCAGCAGCACGTCACTGATTATTAAAGATTTGTTGGTAAATGGTTTCTTACTGTGTGTAGAACATTTTAAATCTATTCCATATAGACTAAATCATGTTCAGATCCTGGATTCCACAAATGTACACTGTACTTTGCTGCTGTACTAGTAAAATTGTTCAGCTTTCATCCCTTTATAAGCCTTGTGATATTTCAGATTGTGGAGGCAAGTTGTTACAGGAGAATTTTAGCTTTTATCTTTTTACTAAAGGTATATTTTCATCCTTTTGGCAGGACTAAAAAAAGTTCCCGCTGGCCATGACAGCCATCTGATGGCTTTCCCTCCTTTCACACACCTACTTTTCCCATTTTTTTCAGAAGCCTGATGTCAAATCCTGTAAGCAAGCAGCTTGGGCTGATACATGCAAATAAACTGTAACAGCTGCTCCAGCTTGACTGTGCCCCTGCTAAACACAGGTCTGTTGTGAGGCCTTTAGGAAGAGCCTGTTCCACTGAGGCAGACACCGAGCCCTTATCTGGGTGCTGTGAGTGGCTGGGCAGGGTGTGGGAGCCCGGGGTGTGGGATGTCTCGGAAGGATTCCCAGCGCTGTGCTTTTACTGCCTTCCTTTGATCCCTCTCTTAGAGGTGGTAGGTGCACAACTTTGACCTACTGAACTGAGCTATGCTAATATGGCCAGAACACCGCAGTAATTATTTAACTGTATGACTGAGAGCTCCAACTGCTTCTGTAAAATACTGGCCTACCAAAATGCATATTCCTGTGTAACCTGAAAAATGAATAGTTTAAAATACTCTAGGTGGATTTTTCTTGCTCTCCCCATTGATCTTTTATTTCATTCTCTAAAACTCAAGATAAGCCTTAGCTCAAAAGATCTGAGATCAATAGGAGTTTTGATGAAATCAGAGCTATAAGATCAAGTCCATGGTTTCTAGAACTACTCCTGCAGCCTAAGAAACATTGCTGGTCAAATCTCCCAGTGATAACAAGCTGTGTACATACACTGTTTACAGTGGCCTGATATAAAATTTACATTATAAACTCAGCACCTTTTCCTCTTACAGCAACCTGTTTCATGTGTTCAAATCTTGTTTGATGGCAGTCACAAAACCAAGCAGTTTTCAATTTCTGAGACATCTAGGGAGATACAAATCAAATGGTGCTCAAGCTAGTTAATTAAAACATTTCAGAATCTTTCACCTGTGGAATCAAGCTGTTTTTTTAAGAGAAGAATTGAGAGACTAACAGAGCAGGTGCTGCTCCAAGCACAGATTGCCAGAGAAAATCACTTTATAGACGCCCATCAGAAGTAGTCTGACTACAGGATCTGATAGAGAGGGCAGCGTATGCTCGTTGCTTCTCATTACCTGATTGTGAAATCTTTAGTTTAGGAGAGTTCTCATTGAAGTCAATAGGGATTTTCCCAGAGTCAGACTGCGGGATTGGGACCACACTGTGCCATTATGGTAGATATCACAAAGACCAGGCTGCCTACATTAGAGTTTTCAATGGCAGCATCTGATCTGAAGCCAAATGAATTTAACAGAACACTTTCCATTGATTTCATTGCAGATCAGACTAGGGAAAGAGTCACCTAATGGTTGAAATAGTAGAATGAAGCATGCTTGAAGTTGTTTAACAGGTTGTGAATATATATATATATATATATATTCTTTCCCTCAAGGAAAAAAAAGAACAGTTATTAAGGACTATGAAATAATAGCACAGAATGGAAAAACACCTAAGCTGCAATCAGCTGGAATGATGTGCATCCTGCTTGGTATTTCAGGACATCATTTATTGATTTTTAAAGGAAAAAAATGTTAAAAGGTCAGAGGCAAACATCTGCACACCACTGCACATCTGAGCAGTACCAGTGAAGTCAGTGATGCTTGATCCATTTGTGTAGAAAGACTAAGGCCAGTGCTCACAATACCAATTGTCCAAGCCCTGTCCTGCTAGGATGTCTCGAGCCCTGGGTCTGGAGGACCCCTTTGAAATCATTGCCAATGTACACGAGTAAGAATATTTGCCTCAGCCAGCAATTTCCAGGACACAAACCTTAATCTGTGTGATCCTTGGGGCAGAGGGGGTAATGTATCTGCATTTATATGGATGCTCCAGTCCTACTTAGGACTGTAGATAACAGCATAAAACAAAGCACACTGCTTCTTTCCAGAAAAACTAAAAGAAGAGAAACTAGAGAATATTTTAAAGGACTTTTCTGAAAACATTTACTTCAGGAAGAAACCTTCCCAAATCCTTGTATTCTCACTAGGCTTTTAAAATGCAATCCCACTTTCCTGCTCATCCCAATTAAAGTTGTAACCAAGATAAGGCATTTTTTACTGGTTTAAACCTTGTTTTTCCCAGTGAACTAACCTCCTTCTGGATGGTCACCTTTGCTAGGACAGATGTGTTACCTCTTTTCCATTTGTGTGGCTTTGTGTTAGCAGTTACCTTTGTGTTGCCCCAGAAGACAAGAACATGGACTTTACAGGGTCAAGAAAGGAGAGAGACGTTCAAGAAAGAACAAGTGGCAGAAAGATGGATGTGCAGTAATGAAGCTTCTTTTTCAACATATCTCTCTGGTCCCTCCCATGAGTGAGCCAAAACCAGTAAAGCGTTCTTCTAGTCTCAGCTGTACTGCTTGCTATACGTGTGTGAATCAAAGCAGATAAAACTATAATTTACAAGAGCTACCTTATAACATATAGGATTTTTCTTCTTAAAAATATCACAAAAAGATGATTCTATTGTAATAGATATTGTATCTTTACAAATGCACTGTTGTTTAATATGTGTTAACTTCCCAGCGTTCTTAGCATGCATTACTGCCAGTAACCATTCTCTCAAATGAGCACACCAGTCAAGATGAGATTGCCTCTGAAAAATGCAGAATTTCATCTGCACAATCTGTCCTTCTGGTGTCCCCTCCCCTTTTTAGATGTTCTTGCAGGGAAGTAAAGAGCCTTTCTAAGTGGTTGCTTCCTTTCCATTCCTGTTCGTAGTAGCAGAAGACTTGAGGAAGGGTGCTGGAGTCAAACTTGAGATTCCCCATGCATCTATTTCTTCACTTGACAATCACTCTAACACTGAATCATCTTTCAGGTTAAATTCATTACCTGTTCATTCTCTGTTCATTATGGAAGTCCCTTTATGAAAACTGGAATATATTACTATGGTATCAATGTCTGATATAATTTTAAGACAAGTCTTAGTGCAAGACTTTCTTCCCTCTCCTGAAGGGGGAATGAGTAAATCATGCTAGGTGCATTTTGCTCAGGAAGCAAAACTAGACTTCCTGCACCAAAATACCTAAGAATCACTGTCTCCTATGAGAGGACCAAGGCTATGAGGTGGAGAGAAGCCATACCAGATTGAAGCCTGCACATATAATTGGGACAAAGAGCCATACGAGTCAGGATTACACATGCGTGCATATTATATTTTTATAATATTATAATTATTATATATTATAATTATATGTTACCTGGCAATTATGTGGAGAAAGCACTGCCCAAGTAGATCTGCAACAGCTACTGTGCACGCACACAAAGCATCTACTTGCTGCCTTATTGAGGAACAGGAATGGAACAACTTTAAAAAAAAAAAAAANNTCACCAAAGAGGACAAGAAAAGCATATGTTAAGGTATGATTGACAGCTGCCATAATGGACTGTCATGTCAAAAGAACTGCCTTGCTAATTCTCTTACATAATGAGCTAGATGCTAGGCTCTCCTTGCAAGTTTGATTGTGCACCCTTCCATCAATCTTACCGACATCTTGGCATCTAAAATACAGCAAAACCACTTAACAAGGGCTCTTTAAACAAGAAAGAGGAGGGATGTCTCTGCGTATTAAATGTGATGTGGAGGTTGCTATGGTAAATTTGAACATGAGAACATTGCAGTGCAAAATTCCATGCTGGTGGCTAGAGCTGAAGCTAGCCATGCCTCCAGGTTCTTTAAGAATACTTGGATTGCATTATTCAATCAGTAGAAAAATATTGTTCTGGTGCCACTTTCATGGTAAGGATAAAAAAAAAATGCCTTTGTCTAATCCTTTTCTTTGTGTGTGTCTGTAGATCCCCAGAGCACTGATGAGGAGTATCCAAAATGGGTTGTAGTATGCCCTCTCTGCAGCTTTCAAATATGGGGCTCCATCCCCCAGACTTCTTCAGTAACTAGGACTAGAAATACATATGCATTTCTCTCTCTTTTTTTCACTTTGTCTGGTTGTCACAGTTACATAATGCTGCCAGTTGTAATCGCAGCTCAGTGGTGTTGTTAGGCAACTCCGTTAGCTTTAGTTATTGAATTGAAAATTGCCATATAGGTGTCGACTATCTGCCCTGCAGTTCTGGTGATTATAGCTTTAACTACTGGCACTTCCCTGATTACCAGTTCTCTGAGTTCCCATTTTGCTCACCAGATTTATAGTCCACAGAGTTCCTTGAGCTGTGAACTGCTGCCACCAAAGCACTTGGAGATTAATTGCCAGCTCTACTCCAGGGCCCTGTAGCAGAGAGGGACTGAGCTGCTCATCAGAGTGAAGTTTAGTGTATAAACATTTACCAGGATTTACAGTTCTCTGGGTTATTTCATGTTTCCCTTTTAGAAAAAATTCCATGAGAAACCTACTGATTTCCCAGCTCCGTAGTGACATTTCTTAGAACATTTTTGTTGTTTCTACTCATTTATTATTGCAAAAGTACCAAAATAAGTAACCCAGTACAAGCTCACTGGTATCTCCACCATGGTCCATAGCACACAGGAGCTGTCATCACCATTATGCCTACTTCACCCAGTGCCTTTAGAGCTATTTATTATTGTTTATGCTTGTTCCCTTTCTCTATTTCTTCCTATTTTCTTCTTGCTCACATTTTCAAGTTTTAAACCTTGAAAATCAGTTTAACCTATGTTCCCTTTCATGTGAAATTTTTTGCATCCGTGGTTCCATTGTTCTCCTTTGCAAAAATCAAACTCTCTAGCAGACAAGTCCTGGGCTGAGTGAGTGCAAATGTTGATCTGACTATTCAGTATGATCTTCACACCTGGAGTTATTTTCAACCCCCTCAAACTTCCCTCTTTCCAGCATTTGGCTGGTTTCAGCTTTCAGGGATTTTGTGTAATTGCTAACAACACTAGAGCCTTCTTTGTACTTTTGTTTAAACACATTTAACAGAATTCTTGACTTTCTTCTACTCAGAAATATTCTCCTAAGGCACCTCCCATAGCTCCAGAAATCAACTCCATTCTATAAACAGCACCTCTGACAACAACAGCACCAATTCTGTCTCACGCAGCCAACCTCTACAATTTTCACAGTCAAAAATACCATACAAAGAAACAAATTTCATACCTGAAATATAATTCCTCAGGCTCTGTCAGTACAACACTTGTGTAGCTGTTTTCTTGCCCACCTCATGCTCCCATCTCTCCTCACTGTAGTTCCAGGCTCCTCCAGTGCTCTGGATTGCTTCCAGAGCACTTCCCTCAATGCTCCTTCTTATTCAGCCTTTCCTCTTACCACTGCAGGCTTGAAGCCTCTTTCCCAGCAGCACCCAGGAAGCCTCAAAAGCTTCACCTCCCAGCAGGACCCTCTTTTATTTGCCACAGCTGTTGCCAAATTACTGCTTCAACTGCTTAATTACTAGAATTGCACCAAGGTATTTAAAATCTTGTGGCTGTACCCCCATGAATTTATGGGGGTAGGGGTGACTTTCTGAAAGCATGAACAATTATGGGGAAGTTACCAAGTCTGTTTTGTTAACTTTAAATTTTGTCTCTGTCCCTTATTTCCTTAACACTTCTGATTAACTTTCCCCCAGTATTTCTGTGTGTATTTTTCAAAGCTGTATATCTGCTTTGGCCACATATTTGTTCAGTTCACTTATGAACACCTCTGGGTTCCTGAATCCTGCTCCAGCCAATCCCATGTACAACAAAGTCTTGCTCATTCTGCACGTACCAGTTAATATGAATGAGATACTTGCACAGGCACTGGGAGTGAAATTCGGGGTGGGGAAAAATACATGAAAGCAAATGTTACAGACTCTGTTTAGCTCCTTATTTCTACCTCTCACAGGCCTTCTTGGAGATCTTGGATACTGCTTTACTCCTTTATGACTCAACTTCCTACCTGTAAAATAATGAGGATAATCTGGAATGACCAGCCTTGTGAGGGAAAAAGCTACTAGACAGGAAAGTAAATAGAAAGATAAAAATATCTTTTGCTCTCATCTGTTCAAGTAAGGGGTTTTTTTTCCACCTAGCCCTCTTCAGAGTACTTGAAAGTGAAAAAAGAATTGTGTTTCTCAGTGGGCTAGATAGTCTCAGCGAGAGCATTTCTCCATTTTTAAAAAGTATCTCTCATTTCAGTTTTCATTCAGGGAATCTGTTTTGTTTGTTTGTTTTTCTCACTTGTATATCTGTTCTACTTCTATCTGTTATCTTGAGTGCAAAAACATTGCCACTCTTGCTATTCAGATGGTTTTGTGTTCAAAACTCCAGACATCAGCAGTATATGACTTGTAACATGACATTTAATATTTTCTCAAGTGTACGTTTCTCTATGGGGCATTTGAAATTGCTTTTAGTAAAGACAATCTCTTAAGGGAAAAATCCACATCATGGCTGTCTTGCTTTGCATTACCATGTAAAATCACCTTCCTACTTCTTGCAGTTTTGTGGTTTCTTCTATGACAGTACAGATTAATGAATGCATTTTTTTGTTTCTCAGAAAGATCTAATCATAGCACGGAAAGAGAAGAGAGGCCAGTGAGAGGCCTCTGATCAGCCAACTCTCCCTAGATCAAATGCTCTCTATCTGGGAACATCTGCCTTGAAAGATACCACCTGTTCATAAAAAAATACCAATAATAAAGTATTCATATGTCAAAAATTGCAAGGAATGTTTAAAAGCTTATAATAATCATTCTTTGTAAAGTAACTAGGTTATAAATTTAAGCTGAAAATAATACTGAAGAGCCAAAGTAAGTACACCTGCCTCTGTGGTTGGTATGACAGGATGGTGCATGTAGAGCCATGACCACATTATAATATTTGATATTTTTAATCAAACCCCATTTTAAGATGTGATGTATGTTACTTCACTAAAGGTCACTTTAGTTACAGTAGCATTAAGGGTTTTCAATAAAACATTTTAAATGCCAGTTATATAACTGCATTTAAAACATTTAACAGCCACACTGGTTACATGACCTGAGACAAAGGATATTTTCTCAGCACTTTGATATATTGTGGCTAGATTATCCTTATGGGAACATTCAGTTCCATAATGGCTTCAGGTCATCCCATAATATGTGGTGTAGGATTTTCTCACCAAAACAATAATTCCTAATGAAGCCAATGATGATGGAAGTTCAATGACATGGCAGAGGATGGAGACTGCAGTCAATTACAGCAGCAGACACTGGCCAGTACAAGAAGTTCATCAGCACTCTTCAAGGACAAAGAGATGTAGCAATAAGGAAAGAACACATACAGATCTGGCTCTTAGCACTGCATGGACGTCACAGAAAATTTCCTCAAGGAAACAGAAGTTTTTTCCTCCTCTGCATTTCCAAGAGTTTTGCGCCTTTAAAATATGCCAGAATATAAGATATATATAATATAATACTGAATATGTGAAATATAGTTTCAGGACTTCATAGCCAGGTGTACCTGGGCACATACAGAGATCACCACTCCCTGCGTCTCCTCTGAGATGAATAAGCTCCATCTGATGTACTCAGGCCAGATCTTATTATTGAGGGCACACAGCTACTTCCTGTTAGGGTGTCTGCAGAAAGGTATCACTGGAGCAGCATTTTCAGCTGTGGCATCTCCCCTGCCAACTCTCAGATGCTGGATCTCACTCCCAGACCCAGCAACCTTTTTTACTCACAATCCACATGGCAGATCATCAGTCAGTCAACAGGACACATTCCTCTCTGTTTATTTATCTTTTTTTTCTAACTTCTCTTTGGGTTTTGGGTTCTTGTTGTTACAGCCAGCTGTCCAGATATTCCTATGCAATCCTGGACTGTGGACCACGGATGGGGTTGGCAGAGGGTTCTAGCCATGCTTGTAGACTTCTGCTCCCTCAAAGCAAAGCAAGTGGATTTTCTTTTTTAATAATAAAAATAAAATTTGTTGCAAAAATGAAATAAAAATAATGTATGGTTATTTTCTTCTGCTCTGAGCAGGAGTTATTTGATGACCTTCTGTCCAACATGAATTATCCTACAAACATTTTTGTATATTTGTTAAAAAGCAATATAAGCAAAACCAACAGTGGCAATCCTTTTCCACTGCTCTTAGGCATCATGTCTTTCTCAGAGACTTCAGGTCATAATGAAATTAAGAAGTTGCTGTGTTTCAGAATAGTATTTTTCACAGCCAATTTTATCATGAGCCAATGAAATAAATGTTTTCAAAGTGAACAGCTGGCATCTCTTTTCATAAAAGATTCCCTTTAGAACACTATTTCCAAACAATATTACAGTGGCTCCATTCACATGGCTATAGTAAAGACTGTGTCAATACTTCTCTTATAAACCTTGTTTTTCAAGGGTTTATAACTTTACAGCTGAGCCATAATTAGCTGGGATTTGAGTTAAGGTACAAGAGTTTAGTCTGTGACGGCATTTTTGCTAATATTAATAAAATCAGTTTTAAATCATAGAAAACATTAATTTATATACATAAAAAGTATTATTGAACATTCAATAGCTTTGATTTTAAAAAAGGAATTATGACAAGTGATTAGAATATACTGTGATCTCCATATTTTTTTGTATTCTTAAAAGAATAAAAGAAAAAAAACATTTTAGAAACCTAGTTTGATAAACATGGAAATTCAAAATCAAAGTGGATAGTCTCTGCTTAATTTATGTTGTTATGAAGAATGGGTACAATAGTCTCATTAAAAGGCACAGAATCAAGCTTGTATTCTGTGGATTTACTCAGGTCTTGCTGGCACGTAAGCAGAGTTTTTAATACTTAATTTTGTTTGAGTATTTTATGACAATACCAATTTGCATCCTGCCTGTTGTTTTATGGCCACTTCAGTCTCAGCCAACAGCCCACCTTTCTGTACCCCCTGTTTCCAAAGCTGTCCTTCATTACAGTGCAAATGAATTCCTCCTGTTTCCCATTCCAGCCACCCTCAGCTGGGCTCCCCTGCCAGCCCAAGTCACCCTTTCAGCATGAGTGCACCCTGCTCTCTGTGCTGGGCTCTCCTGGCTGCATCAGGATTGCATGGCAAGGAGAGCCAGCTTTGCTTCCCTCACTGTGTATCTTACTGAGAGGGACTGCTGGCTGCCCCCAGAGAGTGAACAGACAGTAAGAAATACTTGTACTGACACACAGGATGGGTACAGCCAAGGACCTCACTCACAGACATTAAGAGTGGACCTCTGCATTAATACAACCACATGACACCCCTTCCCCTCTCTTCCCTGTGTAGGCACTGTCAGTGTTTTCCTCCTTCTTCCCTGACCATGCAGTTCTTCATGCACCCTGAGTTTGGTAACATTATCTTGGTTGAGCTAGGAGGCTTTTCTTCTAGACACAAAGATAATTGGGGTGATTTGGAAACACACCTATTTTAGCTTAGGATGTTATCTCCAGTGATGCTGAACAGAGCAAAAGGGATAGACTTTCACCTCAGCGTTACAACACTGTGGAAACAAACACAAATCTTTAACGTTAGAGTGCAAACAGCAGCCACAGAGCTCTCCTTGTTACCACTGCTGACTGATCTGTTTGGTAACTGCAGGCTACGATGACTGTATCCCTCTCAGGCCAGAGTTAACTGTATTACACAGTCAGAAGCCTTCCTGAACTCTGCGGCCATCGCCCTCGACAAAAGCATGAAGTTAAAATTGTTTCTTTGAATTCAAATGGAATCAATACTTCCCAGGAGACAGATGGGCTGTTCTTTTCCACTGAGGAAAGAATCAGTGTCTGGAGTTCAGCTTTAAAGTTTTCATTCAGCTACAGGACAACACCAGGAAAAACCAGCAGAGAGTGGACACCTGCTTTTTTTCCTTGATCAGCCCTGAATCATAGAATTTGATATTTTATATAAAAAGAGCTTGCTGTTACTCTTGCATGCAGCTTTTTAGACTACACAGTCTGGCTCAGGCAAGAAGGCCATGCTTATTCTTTTTTGGAGCTTTTTAATTTTTACTTGTAGCTGAATCCTTTAGGTCAATTGTATCTGCAGGGGTGGGAGAGGAATTTAATTGCTTTTACTTCCTACCTTCATCTCAGGGTGACCAGTCCATTAATAGTGCACAGGAAGCAACTAGGAAATGCATGGTAGATTAGGGATTAATTGATATTTGGAAAGATTTCAATCCACATTTGAAGGAAAAGGTTATGCACTGTACTCCAGCTCTAGTTACTATGTGCATTTGATTATTACTTCTTACAGCCCTGCTTCTTCTGGTTTTAGATCTGTTTCCCCTTTTCTTTGGCCAATAAGGCTTTTGCAAAAATTTCCTTGTTTGTTTCTTGCTAGAGCTATTTGCTACATTTCTGATACACATCACCCAATATCAAATAAATAGATATATTCCTCTGTATTTTCCAGTAACTGAATTTTTCTGCACTGACACCACCCACCGTTCCATTATGAACAATTTGACTTTCCAAAATGTTATTGATTTCTCTGCTTGGAAGGTACAAGATTAATAGCTTTAGAGGCAGAAGTCCTTCAATCCATTCACTGAATAGGTGCTGCAAGCTTGCTTCAATGCCTGCAGATGTGCTTCAGCACATCACTTTTAGTTAGGAACATGAGTGAGGCACTTCTCAAATCAACAAGGCACTAAAATACAGGAAACAGATGGGTAATTCCAGTGATGTCAGGGCAGGAAGGTATGATTTAGTTAGTTTGAAAAGACAAGCCTGACAACTCGACTTGTTTTGCCATAGAAATGATAATGACTTCAGTAACTTCTTTAGCCATTTTAGAGGCTTCAGAACAGCTAATACTGACACCCATAAAACCAGTAACTTGGCTCTAGCTGTCAGAAGCACAGGATAAGTGTAAAGAATAGAAGACCTAATAGAAAAGATATATTAGATTCTTTTAAGACCTTGAGAAATTCATCATCTTTTCTCAATGCTAGTTACATTAAAAATAGACTAAAATAAGGAATGTAACATAAATGTCCAGTTACAAGCACTTTGATAATGTTAGGTGAATTGGGCAAAGACCTTTTGAGGACCCCTGGTGTTACAGCAGCTTTTATGATGGTATTTGAACTTGAGAGTAATGGATTCTTCTAAGCAGCTAAAGCCAGACTATTTGGAAGAGCTTCAGGGCTGCTAAATGCACACTACAGAGAATGTAAAATCTGAGTGGCCATCTCAATTTAGGACTAAGATGTCAAAGGAGAGGTAGACCTGTGTTTCATATGAGGTACCATGAAGTATTTGGAATGCTAATCACAGAAACACTTGAGTACTTTTGTAATAAACTGCCCCTTTGGGAGCAGAGCTAGACTAGTTACAAATGTCTGTCAAGATACAGTAAGTGAGTAAAGAAACAGTGATGATGACTGTCCTTTGCAGAAATCGGTTGGGATTGGAGAAGTTCATCTCCTGAGCTAGTAAAGGTCACACCATAAGTGACTTTCATAGTCTACCAGTGAGTGTTTTGCACTGCTAATGCAGCTCTGTTTTAATTCCCTCTTTGACAGACCAAGAGAAAGGGAAAATCATTGAAATATAAGAAGTACCTCACGAAGATGCCCTGGAGGAATCTTCGCTCACCTCCTCACATCACATGGTCATAACAGCTCTGAAAATGCCAACTTTTTTTCCATTGCAGGATATCTTATTCAAATACCCTCTGTCTAATGAGTATGAACAGCAAGCAACATTTCCTGTATTACAGTATTAAGTTTTAAAATATGCTTTTTACAGCAATTGTTAAGAGCAGTTTTCAAATCCCTTTAGTATTTTTCATCTATAGAGGTATTTGGGGTATTCTGTAATTCTGGTTTTATTAATGTATTTGATGAAGGTTATCTGAGTTTCTTCTGTTAATCTAGGAGACTTTGCAAGTACTATTTGCAAGCACTGATTTATCTGCTTTGATTCATTAAATAAATGAAGATAGAATTGTAAACTGTAATGGTGCCACAATGGGGTAGTTATGCTTTGTTTTAATTAAAATCAGGATCTAAAAAATATTTTATTCAGCGGCTATCTACCTGGCTATTCTTGGCCTAGTTTCTTCAAGTACCTAGAGATTCTGCTGAAGTCTCCGTTTGCTCAATCTGCCAAATCCACAGAGCTGCATTCTTTGTAAAGCTCAGGCTGCAGGCACATTTTCAGCCAAAAGAATCTGGATTCTCTGGTCACAAGCATTTGCATAAAGCCTGTGTTGCTTTTATACAAATCTGATCTACTTTCCACAACTGCCAGGCTCTGCACCTTGCTGTGGTTGCAAGCCTTCCCTGTAACATTTGAGGAAAGAAGACTCTACAACCTTCCATTTCTATCTTACCTTCCACCCAATCTCTGCAGGAGTCCAGAGACTGTCATGGGCAAATCTCTGACTCCAGCAAGTTTGCTGACCAAGAATCACAAAAAAATAACAAAACTTGTGAAATCGTCACAGCACAAAGCAATACAAATTGTTTCAAACAAAGGAAGCAAAACCTAAAGAGAGTTTCCTTACCTTTGATGAAACTCCCAGCTATGGGCCTCTTTTCTTAGTCACGCCCCACATATCCTGAGTTCTGCTGGACAAAGTGATTGTAATTACCAATCAAATAAATATGAGTTTCCATCACAGCTTATTTTTCATTTCAGTTGGCAATGATATCATTCCTCTCAAAACCAGTTACATATTGCCTTGGAGACCACAGGTTACCTGGATGTTGCTAGGATGCACCATTTGCCTGATTCTCTCCTTTACCTTGGCCACACTGCCCACTCTCTGTGCTATTAATCCATTTGGATATTGCCATTCTGCACCCCTGTGCTGGGAAGTTCCTAAGTGGTCATGTTGCTTACCTTCCTTCTCACTGCACTGTGCTTATCTTGAAACACTGGAAAGATAATATTTGCACGTGCATTTATTTTCCCTAGATGGGCTGTGTTGGCCTTTTGTGCTAAGTCTTGCAAACAGACCACGAATGAAGTTGATGTGAAAGAGAGAAAAGCAGGTGGATAGTGTTATATATGGATACATTGAGAGGGGATTTGAAGACAGAACAATCTACTGTCTAAACTTCTATACAATCAGTGCAGTTTATCTGACTGACCTGTATAACCACTGGCAGGAAAGCTCCAGTTGGGAAGCCCTTGCTGGTACTGACAGCAAAGGGAAATGGAGTGAAGAAACCTGAATGAACTGAGTTGAAAAAAATGAGTAGCCCAACTACCTTTTCCTTCCTAATGTTTTATTACAACAGAATAAAGAGATATAAAAGGGTAATGTGCATTTTCTTCAAGGACTTGTTGAAGCCCATAATAGAGTATCTTTGTAATTTACTGTAATTTTATATGTACACAATATAAAGGATCAGGAGCAGAGTACTATCACTATATTTAGAGATAATGCTGCTTTTCTTTCATAGGCTTGATATAAACTTTGATTACATAGCATTTCTTTAATTTGCTGCTATTCAAGAAAACCCTTAGAGCACTGCAGCAAGCAATGCTTCTCTTTTACATTTGCATTTTTTAATTTGCATTTTTTAATTTCCCAGACTGCAGCTCCACACCTACACAGGCTTCCCCTGTGGGAGGGAAGAGAATATATTTCAGTATGAATGATACTGTTTTTCTTCTCAAATAGCTGTAATTATTAATTCCAGAAATTTGCAAAAAAATCACTTTGCTACTGTTTCACTTAAGTGTGTAGGGTTTTTTTCCTAACTAACATCAGATGCCAATCTATTGCTCCACTGGTACCCATTTTAAATAGGTCAGCCAAGCAAAAAGTTCAGACTGCTCAAATGACTGGCTGCTGCTCTCAGCAGCCTGCTCGTGCATTCCTTGCATACCCCAAAATGACACTGAGTGCAAGAGGAGTTTGGTGCTTTTAAAGGAAGAGCCATTATGTCCACAATACATTGAGCCCCCCGTGGCACATTAATGGCAAGAATCTAGACCAGGTTATTGAGCACTGCAGACTATTTACTAACCACCAGGGATGCGTTTAGTCAGTACCTTTTAACAGGTACTAAACCCTATGTTGTAGGAGCTGGGGTATGTGCCTGTGGCCTGGGTGATCCATATTTTAAACCCCACAGTTCCTCTCTTGGATGGGGACATCAACCCAGATCTCTTCCATCTCTTAAGAGTGTCAGTCTCTTCTGAAACATTCAGAAAAGGCTATGACAGGAATATCCTATAAAACAATGGTTATATCACTCACAGGGCAAGTGACAAAGTTAGGACTTCTCATCAAGTAATTCAACCACTGGTATTTCACTGCATAAAACCCAACTTGTAGCAGTGACACTGGAAGAGGCTGAGAGAGCCCACAGCACTCAAAAATCCTGGTGGGCAGAGACCTTCTGGGACCTACATTTAATTCTATGTGCCAGATTTAGCAGAGGGACATTTAGTTTTCTATTTCCTAGAAGACGTCCAATTAGCAGACAAAAAGAGAAATGGTCTCAATTCTGTTTGGTAGAGAAACATCAGCACCAACCTTCAAGAGAAATTTCAGAATCCCGGGTTACTGTGGTGCAGCTGGTCTGGGACTGTGCCCCAAACTCAACTAGCCTGGAAGTAACATGATGGATTTGAACACACACAAAGGATCCCAGCCAATCTCATTGAGCTCTGAATGCAGCTGCATCATTGGCCAGGGAAGTGGGGGGTGTTAAGACCTCAGCCAATTACTTGTGTATACTGGGAGTTTTGAACTCCCTACATAAGAAGGTTCCAAAAAATAAAAACTCACTGAAATCACATGAAGAGCTGGGGTGAGTCTCATCTCTGTCTTCAATCCTCACCCCCCCTCCCCTATGCATAACACCAGGTGATACCTCTGCACTCAGAGGCCAGAGAGCTGTCCTGCCCTGGGGCATCTGCTCCTTTCTCACCCACTAGCTTTCCTTTCAACATGGTGGCTCCTGGGACTTCATTTTTAATTTCCCCACCTGGTCTGGCTTTGCAGGCAGAATCAGTGCCTAAGCTGGATTTCTGTATCTCACGCAAAGGCTTGCCCCTGAAAAGCCTGGGATGCTAAATTTGAGGCACGGCATAAAGAGAGAAGGCAAGAAGCAAAATGAGACCTGGAAAAAAGATGGCCAGCAGCAGAGCAATGGCTTTGCTCAGGAATTTAGCCAAGTACTAATGCCCATCTGTTGGAGAGTATTTGTCTCCAGAAAAACTCCATCCACAGGCAGAGGCAACAAAATGAATTATTTATTTGACTTTCTCTACCCAAGACCTTGCAAAAGAAAATTTACAAACACATTGCATCCTCCCAAGACTGAACATTTGCTCACATAATAAGGTGGGAAAAAAAAGAGCTTGGAAGATTTCATATAACAGTACCATTTCTCGACACCTGCCATAACAATATTTTATTTGTCAGTCTTTTCTTATCCCATGTCTCTAGAAGCTTGGCTAGGTTGCTCCATCAAAGGGCACAAGTGATAGCATCACTTCAGATAAAATAAAAAGAGGCAAGTGTGCTGTACACAATCTGCCCATCACATCACCTCACAGTTACATTAACAAAACAGGCACCATATCTATGAAAAGTTTACAGACATGGCAATCCATGTCAGGTGTAGCTTCTCAGGTACAGGAAAAAATGCTCCACTCTTACGTGGTACCTATAATTCAAAATGCTGCACACAGATTAATTAATGGAATGTTCTTTGTGAACATCAATACACTGAGTAATAGAAAGATTAAATAAATGCCAAACACAAAATTTAACAGACACATGAAGTAGCAGAGCCATAAACAACACTGAACACCTGGATTTTAAAAAAAAAAACAACTCTGCTCTAATGCAACTATATCATTTCCCTTTCTTAAAGTATATGTTTCAGACAGCAAATTCTGCTGTGCACAGCACTGAGCACATCATCAGCTCTTTGCAAGCACTGAACTGAATAAATAATATTACCTATAATGCCAGTACCTATCGGAGGGGGCTGACAGTGGGTCTGTGAGCCAGACGAAGGAGTTTACAAGGAGAAGAAGACAAAGTCGTAGACATGGAAACTGAGGAAACAGAAGAGAACAAGGAACACCCGTGGGTAGAAAAGAGGACATTTATCTGTGATTGAGAAATCCTGTGAATGCTTTCCCAAAACAGTGATTGTACCAATGAACACATGGGGCTGATTTGTTGTAACCAATGACGGTAGAGCACATTTTGGGGGAGGGATGTATAAAAAGGGCTCACTTAAAAAAAGCTTTCCTGGCGTCTGTTTTAGGTTGCTCTTTGTACATGACTGCCTTGACTGTGAAAAGTACCATGTCCTAAACTGCTAAACTATTGTAATTTTAAACCTTTGTATTTAACTGACTTTGGTAAAGATAATTCTGAAAGCTGCACTATCTTGGTATGGCTAAGTTATATGTAATAATACTGATAATCTTGGCCAATAATGCTGCTTTAATAAGGATTTAATCCTACAGATCATTTTATGAAAGCACTTTGATAATAATGATTATTTATTCTTACAGTGTGTTTTTCATGTTAGCAACATCAAGTACCATGATAATTGATAAAGCTAAAGTAATAGAGATACAAAAAATAACAAGCTTATGAGACTGCTAATATGCTGAGCTTATTTAATAAACCTTATCAAATATAAACCTGTAAGGGAGATTCTCTTGGGAGAGAAGAAAACAGCCCCAAACATAAAGCCCCTTAAGGCTATGTCAGCAGGATTGAATTGACCTGTGTATCACTGTCATTTCCATTGTCACTCTAGCAAATAAAATAATAAATAGCATTTAGTGTATTATAGGCTAAGCTGTCAGCTGGTGTAAAGAGGTGCATTGGCATTAATCTAAAGGAGCTATGCAACTGGCTCAGCATTTTCAATGGGCTGCATAAGCATAAGAAAATACCTAATATGTCTTGTCCATGATGACTTCAACACCCAGCAGAGGAAGGATATGTACTGTCAATGCTCACATCCTCTGGTGACAGTGAATATACTTATCTAAGTATTGGGACTGGGCATACTGAGATCTTTCAAGGGCTTTCTTGCCTGCAATTGAAGTGTCTCTTGCTTCCCCTCTCTCATGTTCCCACTCCTGCAGCTAAGGCAAAGGCTTTGGTATGACCAAAGTTAGATTTTCATAGATATTCGTAGCAGGCCGATAGAAAAATTCACCTGGTCCCAAAAAAAGTCCTCCATAAGGGATCCTTTTAGCCTACGAAGTATTGCATAGGCAGCATTTTGCCAAAATAGCTTAGAAAGAAAATCACCTGAGCTGGCACAATTTATAGCAGCAAAAGAAATCTTCTGCAGGATAATTGGAGAAGTCTGGTTAGCAATACAGGCAGTTTTTATACATGGTACTAATTCCTTATCAAGAAACTTTTATTGGTTTGAATTCCCTGGCAAAGTTTTGGTAGTAGAGATCAATTTTAAGAGATTTATTCATCAGCAAATGTCTCTCCTGGAAGGTGAGATTACTTGGACTGAGTAACTTTCTACTTAAAAAAGTCCCCTGAATTTGTTCCTACCTGGCACAGATTGCCCTACTAGCAATGTGAAACCAGGAAGGGTTATGGGATGCACAAGAGAGGAATGAAGTCCCAACAAGGAGGTACACTGAGACATGAGATATAAATGGAAATCACCCACAGTGATTTGCTCATGGGGACCACAGCAATGTCCACATGCTGGAGCCAGGGAAGTGGAGAAGGGAGTACCAGCCTAAGGTGTGAAAAAGGGAGACAGGAGCAAGTCTGTGGAAGAAAAGCTGAAAGAACAATTGCAGGGAAATTCTGCAGTTCTTCCTCTTCATAATCATATTTGTTCAGGCAGTGTAGGAAATGATTGTATAGAGGAAGATACAAAAGAACAAAAAGAGATGCCAGGTAAACAGAAGCCTCTGATAAAAGAGAAGCCCAGCCCATGGTCAGAGAAACTACATAATGGTAAGAAATAGCTGGTGTGTTTTGAATACACACTATATAAACACTGTCTGAAGTTCATGGAAGTACTGAATGGAATCAACTATCTCTTTGTTAAGGGGATGAATAATATTTCATTCCAAATAACTATCAAGAGTAGCCTCCAGCCACAGAAAGCAAATTTGAATAGGAAGGGATCTTAGCAGATCCAATACAGGCTTTCTACACTACCAGTCAGTCCTTCTCCAAACTAATTTGTGAACAAAGAGAATAAAGGGCTGGGTGTTTCTCTGGGGACAGTCATATTTTCTAACTGTAGAGTAAATTATGTTGAATGAGAATACAAAGTCATAAAACATAGTCAGGTTATTAGCTAGGTAAGAACTGTGGAGAAGATACAGTGCTGCACACTGCATTCCTAGTGTTACATATGATAAGTAGAGACAATAGAAATCAGTGGGAAAAATTGGCATGCACTGATTTCCTTCCCTGGGCCTCCTGCAATTTGCAGAACTCTGCAGAATTTCTTGGGCTGCTTGGTCAGCTTTCTCTTTTGCTGAAATATACTTAGATTTCAAAGCTAACTACCACTGCTACAAAAGGAGGGTAGTTATAAAAGGTTGATTTGCAAAAATATTTATAAATTCTGCAGCTTTCTATTTTTAGATGTTCAATTTAAGGCTTCTGGTGGCTGCAGACATCTGTCTTGTCAGAGATTTCTCTGTGGTGCTAACAGAAGTGAAGACTTAGATTCATCATGAAATGGGAAACGGGATTTTGATTCTACAGAAAATAGAATCCAGAGGAGAATCATAAACACACACACACACATTTTCTTTGCATATAAATGCTTCTATTATTCTGATGCCAAGATGTTTTTTTGCCTTTTCTTTTATATACCTTTTGTATAACTTTTATGTATCCTTAATATTCTTAGCATGCATCCTTGTAATTCCTTAAATCTGATAATTTAGCATAGCCCTAGCATTCTGTTGGGCCAGGAGATCAAACATCCTAAAGGCCTCACAGTAGGAAAACCCTAAGCTATCTTGAGAAACCAAGGTCCTCTTAGAACATACCCTGTAAACTGGAGATTTGGCCCATCTAGGGGGGAACTCTATGGATGAGGGAATATCATGCCATTCATCCAGGCCTCCCATTGGGGCATCCTTGTTAGATATGCTAATTTGTAAGGTCGATAAATTGTATATGCATTCTATTGTGTGTGTGCCTTGTGGCACATCTCACCTTGGCGTGCACCAATAAGGATCCTTATTAAAATACAGAGATAAAAAACCTCTTATCCTTTAACTGGCTCTTACTTTTCTAAGATCAGGATAAGGCATCAATGCCCAGGATTGTTCAGCAATGGAAATAAATGGGAATTTTGTTAGGGATTTCTAGTGGGATCAAGATGGAGCCTGGCTGTAGTCAGTAACAGCTTTCAGGACACTGGCAATCCTAGAACTATAGAATCTTCTTGTACAGAAAAGACCTCTAAGATTACCAAGTCTAACAGTTAACCCAGCACTGCCAGGTCTACCACTAAACCATGCCCCTAAGTGCCATCTACACATCTTGTAAATACCTTCAGGGACAGTAACTCAACCACTTTTCTGGGCAGCCTGTTCCAGTGTTCCTTTCAGTAAAGGAATTTTTCCCAATCTCATATCTAAAGCTCCTCTGGCCGAACTTGAGGCAAATTTCTCTTGTCCTATTGCTTGTTACTTGGGAGAAGACTGCCCCTGACTACAACCTCTTTCCAGGCAGTTGTACAGTGATAAGTTTCCCCCTGAGCCTCCTTTTCTCCAGGCTAAACAGCCCCAGCTATCTCAGCTGCTCCTCATCACACCTGTGCTCCAGACTCTTCCTTAGCTCTGTTCCCTTCTCTGGACACACTTCAACCCCTCAATGTCTTTCTTGTCATGAGGGACTCAAAACTGAACACAGGATTTGAGATGTGGCCTGATCATTGTCCAGCATAAGGGAACAGTCACTGCCTTGGTCCTTCCTTCCACTCAGCTTGATGCCACCCATGTCTAAGGATGCCCTCAGTTCCCTTGTTCAGACTGTTAATCAAGATGTGAGAACTGGCCCCAGTACTAAGCCATGGTGCACACCACTAGTGACAGCCCCAGCTGGATGTAACTCCATTCCCCACCACTCTCTGGGCCCAGCCATCCATCCAGTTTTTACCCAGAGAACAGTGTACCCATCCAAGCCATGAGCAGCCAGTTTCTCCAGTGGGAAACTGTGTCAAAGCTTTGGCCCTTCTAATTTTCTCCCCGCATAACCTCATGACATCTCTGTGCAGCTGGGACAGTCTTCCTCCTTGACTAGTCTTTTGATACATGGGGACAGCCTGCTCCTGTGCTTTTACAATTTCCTTTCTCAAGTATGTCCAGCTCTCCTGGACTCCCCTTCAGGACTGCCTCCCAGGGGACTCTGTCAACCAGTCTCCTAAACAGGACAAAGTCTGCCCTCTGGAAATCCAAGCGTGTCTGTTTGCTGGACTCAGTAGCTGCTGTTCAGCCTGATGTGAACTCTTGAGGTTTGTGTTCTCATTCACTTAGTCTCTGTTTCAGCAACCCACAGCTTAGTATCTGCTTAACCATGTACTCTTGGTTAATTGTTCCCTATGCAGTCTGTTAAGGCTCTCCTCAGTTATTTTGCGTTTCTGGATAATTTGGAATATCATCTGAAGTAAAATTAAAGTTATCGGAAGCCCACTTGCTCAGTGTTTGTTAGTGCTCAGTGCTAGGAGACCAAAGTCCAAGACTTGAAAATTATTCTTTTTCCTTGAAAGATTATCCCAAATAACATTTTCAAAAAAGCTGGAAAGTGTATCATGCACAGAGAAGAGATCACGCAAGACTTCTCTTGGAGTCTCATAAACACCATATTTGAACAACAGAAATGCAAAAGAGGGAGGAAAAACCTGCATGCACGTCCATGGGATGATAGGTGTGTGGTGTGTCAGTTATCAAAATTCTACTACCTAGGAGAAGGCTTTAGAACAGCAGAGTCTAAAAATGTGAGTATTCAGGCTATAAAGAGTAAGAGGTGCTGGAATGTTCTGGAGCACATGGAAAGACTGTTAAAGCACAGCAACTATGAGAACTTTTTTGAAAAATCACCCTGCTTAAGGGTCTGGACTCAGGCATGGTTCACAAGGCAAGCAATATGCTTCTGCCATCAGCAAGGTACAGGGCATGGAACACAAAATTAAACTCAAGAATGAGTTGGTAAAAACTGGAAGAACACTTCTTGTCTTAGATACAATCATGTGGTTTATGACATGGTTGGTTTTGATCAATTTGATTTGCATGCTGTAGCTTCTGTTACAAAATCCATCACAGGATAAAAAATACTTTGTTTGTTCTTAAGATTTCCATTTTTCCTTTCCTAAAAGGTTCAAAAGATTTTTCTGCTTGTGCTATTTTGCTCATACCGTACTTGAAAGCACAAAAATGTGAACTGTTTGCTTATCCTCAGGGCAGGTGCTCTGTAGATTATCACAGTCAAGCTTTGTTGTTTTTCTCTACAAGTCTTCAATCTTGACCTGAGAAGTTGTTTTTTCCCATTTTTCCACCCTCTGAGAAAGGGAAAAATAAAGTGAAGACGGAGAAATCATTCTGTATTCTAAGCTAGTGCTGTCTTGCTTTAGTAAAGCCTTTGTTATACATAAACACATACAAGTTTTCTAGTTACCTGTACCTGGTGTTACTCAATACTGAAGTGGTCTGGGGCTGGAATCACTGTTTTTGCATGGGTAGAAAGCCAGAAGTGCAGACTCTTGTGGGAAATTCAGCAGTGTTAATTGTATGACTTGGCAATTCTCAGGGGAAACCTTCCAGGTGACATGTAAGGAAATAACACATATATCTTACTTCAATATGAAGGAAATCAGAGTGCTCATCTCCCTGCAGTCTGTTGACAACTTTACCCTTTCACTGAATGATGACACACAGGTGGAACGATCTTGTTCCATTAAGGATCTTTTAGAAAAACATATATAAGAACAAAAGTCTGCAAAGGTTTCTTCCTCCCAGACAAATATTGTACAAATCCTAAATTCTGGAGTTATTTCAAAAGAGTAAATCTGTAAAAAAGACAAAATATTTACTAGTTATTGGTGTTTAGGGAAAAGTAATACAGTAAATTACTGCTCCAATCCCATCTCCCGGTATGATCTGTGATAGAAGATAAAAAAGCAGACTGCAGCTCAAAACAGGAGGTGCAAAGGTGACTTTTGAAATCCCCTGATCCCAACCTAATTGCTACACAGTCCCAAAGCATAAGTTAGACCAGCTTCAAGCATCAGCATCTAAACATGCTTTCTGCCCTAGTCCAAAGCCCATCAGGCACCAGCCACCAATACCACAGGAGTATTCTCTGAGAAAAGAATTAATAGGTTCCTGAGCCATTTGCTTTATCACCCTGGAGAAAGCCCTATTTAACTCTTTGCACAACTTCAGTATTGATAGTTTTGACCATATCTTCTGAGAATATACCCCAGTGGCTGGTATTCATAATTTAATGACATTTCCACAGAATCTTGTTAAAATATCCTTCTGATAATCCATGAGTGACTCTTTCATTATCTGAGCCTGTGAACATTTTCTGCTTTTTTGTTCCTCTGCAGAAATTTAAAAGCTTTAAACAGCCATTAATCTCAGGTCTATAGACCTCAAACTATATCTAATAATCTTGGAAAAATTTTCTCAGACCCAGATAGATACTGATTTGAAACTTCTGACCAGATTTGGCTGAAGCATAAATATATCCCAGATGTTACCATTGATGTTTGTCTTGACTAGTCATTAAACTTTGATATGCATAGATACTTGGCATCAAATTACATTTTCTTAAAATTCCTATCAGTGGAAATTTGATAGTCAGGAAACCTCTTTTTTCCTATGAATGCTGAAATGTGGCAGTTATCAGTACATAGGGCCACTGGGTTTGCACAGAACATTCACATATAAGCAAGGGAAATATTTATTTATCATGAGAGAGAGGAATATTTCCTTTATTTCCTGCAGTGACAGAAGGGCAGATGAGAGAAATGGGTTAGATTCTGATCACATTCTGATCACAGATTGCAGGAATGAGCACATGGGTATAAAAATTAGGGCTAAAAGCAGTCTGCAATGTATCTTTTTCTAAAATAAGACTTTTGTTGACCCATGTATTTTAAAATGAGTCAAAGATAGCTGGAAACTCTATTAGTACAAAATGTAGAAGTTAAATTGTTTCATGCTTGTAGGTTCCTTTGATAAATGGAACTTTCCTAGTTGCAATAAAAACCCTTAAACCAGCCCTATCTCTATTTGTACTTTGGCTATTCCATCTCCCTCTCCAGGAGGACCAATACTGCAGCACCACATAATCAGGTGGCACCACTGTGCTCAACAGTCAAACCCATTAGATATGAAAAAAAGCAAATGTGTCAGGGAAATCTCCATCAGCTATGCTCTGTATCTTAAAACTAGAAGCCCCAAAGTGTGCCACTTTTGAATTCTTGCAGGCCTCCAAAACAAATCAACTCTGCCAATTGTGAAACCCCTTAGAGCATGTATTGGAAATAATCACTGTCTTTTAAAGTGACAGATTAAAATCTCTAGCAACAAAGTTCTTTTTTCCTTAAGTAATCTGTAAGCAATTCCACTCACTCTTGCAGTGAACAATTTGGGTGTTCTTCTGAACAGCTTCCAGGAAGCCCCACCAGCCTGCTTCAGACTGATTCTGATCTTGCACCAGCAAAAAATAATATCAGAGGTACTTTGGTGAACATCCAAGACTGGGCTCCAGCTGCAGACCTGTGTATTTTTATGCTAAGAAGTCCTAAGTTGGGCATGCAGAAGAGCTGTGCTGGAGGGGGCCAGGAAGAGCCCTATTTGGGTCCAGAAATTCAGCTACACAATCCAGTTTCTACTGACTCTTCTACTTATGCCTCTGATGTTTGGCTCAATGCTTTCAGCATGCCAAGACAGCACTAGAAACACAAAATCAGGAGTGCAAAGGCAAACATCGTGTCTCACTAAGCCATCTATGAATGATTGTAGATAACTGCCTCCAAAAAATTTGAAGTCTCTCTAGATAGAACTGCCTCTTTGTGTAGTTATATGGAGTCCTCTGTGTTGAAGAGAGGACTGCAAGGTCTTTCTTGGCTGTAAACAGTGTATGAGACTATACCCAGGCACTGCTCAAGAGAAAAGTTCCACTTACATCCAGTACTCTATGTAGAAAACACCTAGAAAAATCCTCAGTAGTTGCACTGGCCACTTGTGCACTGTTCTCACCCCAAACAAAAAACACGGCTTGTGGCTGGTACTGACCCAGCAACAAACTGCTCAGAGAATGGAAGACCAAATCAGCGGGAAATTATTCTTCAGTGTAATTTCAAGTGAAAGAAAATATTTCTCAAACTGGGCAAACAGTAACTCACAATCAGGACTTGAAGATACCATGATTAATTCTGTCTTTCTGAGTTTGCAAACAGCTGCTCCAGGAAGTACAAATGAGTTTTTTATTTGTAATGGACTAACTCTGAAACCTAATGATGGCAGTCAAAAAAGAAAAGTTTAGCATTTCATTACCTGATAGCATTAGCAGAATATTTAGCCCATATCTACCCATAAGCCCCATACAACCTCCCTCCATGTGTCATAGACTTCAACTCTGTTCTCCACTGACTTTGTACATGACATTTTGTATGAGGCAATTAGGCAATTTCAACCCAAAAACCCAGTTAGATTTGCCATACAACACTGCAGATGGAAAATGGAGACAATGGACATGACATTATGAGATACACTGAATATCATAGTAGAGGAAAAACCATGGTGTGGCCCCTGTTCTGACTACATTATTCATTTTCATATTTAATTAATAAAAAACTTTGTCTAATTTCCCCAAGGTTTCCAGCCTTTTGCAATAAAATACAGCCCCAGAATCTTGGCATCCTCCTGCAAAATTCTGGTTGAGCTGGGTACTTAAAAGTAAAAATATTAATTTTAAAGACAAAGCCCAAAGCTTTGATCACACAGGAGCTTTAATGTTTAAGCTATTGTAAACAATCTTGGACAACAGTTTTGAAGAATAAAGTGCCTGTCTTATCTACCAACCTCTTTTGAAAAGCGCCAGGTTTTGACCAATATGTAAGACTAATGTTAATTAGAAGCAATCTCCCTGAAGTCAATAGAGTTCGGGTTCCAGGCTTATAAGCTTTTGCACACTGAATTTAACTATCTGTCATGCCTGTGACGTTACAGCACAGACCTAAAAGAAGGTATGGTGTAAGATCAATGTTAAGGAAAGAGTTTCATTTAAAAGACCATCTTTTCCCATCAGACATGATAGGAGATTTATTATTCCAATATTATTGTTGAAACTAGAAGAGAGAAAAAAATAAACAGGAACATATATTTTCATTTTATGACTGTGAACAACATTTCATACTGTAAACATATTTTCGTCTATAACATTTACCCACTAAAAAAAATAATTTCAATACAGTCCTTATTGCTAGCTCGGCAGAGCCTCTCCAGAACATTGTGTTAATGATTAATATGAAGTCAGTGGAATTCCACAGTTGCTGAGAGTCTTGTGCCCAAGAATGAACTGCATTGCTAAATCAGCAAAGACAGTTGTCAAGGTAACCTCTATGTAATCTATTTAACTGGCTCCCAAAACACCAATCAAGGTCAGATAACGCACTCAAGCACCATATGAACACACTCATACGGCATAAAGCTTTGTATCAAGACAGCAGGGAGGAAAAAACCTCATTAGGAAGCAGGAGGAAAAAAATAAATTCAGTTTTGAGAAGTGTTAATTGGGATTGCAGTTAGCTTTGTGGGGAAAGCATGCTGCTCATCTGAATATGTTTTATCTATGGTAGAAGTAATTTCACTCCAGTTCAGTTTGAATAGTAATATCCTTCTACTAGTGTTAAAAAAAAAAAAAAGACAAAAACAACCCACCCAAAAAGTAAAAACAGCCACATATAAATTATTAATTTCATTTATTGTTTTATTAATGCATGTCTGGCATCTACACTCTGATACAGAGTTCTCCTTTTGTTTTCTCTGCAATAGATTATTGTGTTACTTAACAACAAATAAAATGCCAGCAGCATCTCAGGGCTGGGGACACAGCTCCCCACAGAACACAGTTCCACAGGTCCTGCTCTCCTGAGGCCTCTCCTCCTGCAGAAACTTTCCAGTCAATTCTGCAAAAGAGAAGGATCTATTTGGAGTTACAATACGATGGGTACCCTGAATTTTCAGTTGTGTGAATTCAGACGTCTATAGCCATAACAAGGGCTGCCAAGAGTCACTGGGGTCTGAACTGATTTTTATTCCAACAATTGCTGCGCATACAAATCAACATCCTTTGCTTGATATTTACTGCTTTGCTCATCCTGGAAGCAAAGGACAGTAAGCATTATGAGAATTAAAGAAGTTTTCTTTTTTCCTTGGAGTCTTCTGCTGGGAAGCTACAGTACACCACAACTTCCTACACCCTCTGCTCCTCAATGAATCTCAACAAATATCCCTATGCTGCTCACAGTGAAAGCACATACCAGGGGAGCTATTTCCTTCCTTCAGTTATACACACTGTCAGTATCATGGAGCTGTGCTAATTCAGGACCTGCTCCTGTTCCACAAAGGTGCCAAAAGGTCTTGCTGTGGAAATGAAGAGCTAAAATTAACAGCTCAAAAATTGCAAAAAGCAATCACAGTAAAGACTATATAACATCTGTGCATTTAGGCAATGTCATTGGCCAATGCCATTCATACAAAATAAACATTCTTTTTAAGGGCAAAAGGACTGCCTACATCATATGTGTACATCATATGTCATACATCTCAGATGTGATCCTGAGAACCAAGAGTCACCAGCAACTCTGCTTAAGTTCTAGATATTTAGCATTTCTCAGGGTTTCCTCCTTTCCTCTCAGTGTGTGAGATCCGTATGCCTGTCTGGGATCAGTGCAGCATCCAATTATGTACATTGTAGTCATCCCCAGTGTGGGAGGGTGTGATGGTGCTACAAGCTGCTGCTTATCATGTTGCTGCTGAAGGCCACCATGTAGGCAGAACTCACAGCCTTCACAGAACTACCCCAGGACTGCTCCAGATCCACTAGGCTGGGAATAACAGCACTGCTAAGCTGCCTCCAACTCACTTGAGAAAGTCAAGCTTCAGGATAAGACAAACTATGTAGCCTGTCACAGCATCTCACAGATATAGGGCAGATGCGCACCCACAGGCACCTACATGGTGCACCCACACACACACCACACATCATGGTGGGGTTCCAACACATGCTCTGACTTTCTATCTCAGGGAAACAAGACTAAAGGCTGGGAAGGACCTAAATGTTGTCTGGATGTGGAGTTAGGATAGATGAAACACGAACAATTTCATATGAACACCTTAAGGATCCAATTATTCATGACATTTTTTGTTAAAACAACCATGACCATAAAACCTGAACATATTACCAATATTCAGGAATTCACCACAGACCTATTAGATACAGAAAGCTGTGGGCTCCATTTTGAGATGAAGAGGCTAATGAGGATGTGGTCTAAATGATTTGCTCACTGTCAATAGGATGCACATGGTAGAGTCACAGGTGGATGCCAAGAAACCCCCAAACCCCAGCCCAGATTAAGCACTGTGGTCTCTGTCTTAAGAAAAAACACTTGAGAGCTCTGAGCACCCACAAAACCTGTTGATTTCAGATTTCATCCAGAGATGAGAGCACTTGGCACTTGTCAGGTGAGTTAGCATAAAAGGAAGGAGTTTGTATATCTTTTGAAGCTCTAGAGAGAGTGTCTGCTTTCAACAAGTCTTTGGGTTTTGACATGCCAGACACAATGACAGCTAATGAAGCTCTGAGACTCTCCCATGATAAAGTGAAATCTAACCCTGCATTGCTGGGCACCAGTGTAATGGAAGTCGAACTATTCATAGCATATCCCCTTTTGTGCCACTACAAACACTGATCTGACAGTGCAGATAAAGAGGAAAGAGGATGAAAACTGAATGCTCATTTCTTAGACAGACAATGTCAGAGATGCTGTATACAGTCAATCAACGTAAGAGTGTTTCTTGTCTGGGCAAATACGTGATAAGCCAAGCTTCAAACCAACAGGACTGTAAATATCAATATTTGTTGCCATGCTTAAAGTAACTTGATATTTCAGCTCTGGATTCAGAATGATTTCAGCTCTTATATGCCTTTGAATGTGGATCTAGGTTACTTTAGAGTTAATTTTGTTACATGAACAGAAGTAATTTAATTTCAATCAATACTCTGGCACTGTACCTTTTATGTGTGTGTGTAGGCTATGTGTTTTCTTTATTAATCCCAATTAGAATTGTAAACATGGACTCTACCAAAACCACTCTTCTTTGCATCCATAAAATTGCTCTTATATTTCCAGGAAGTTTAATGCAGGCATGGGCAGCAGGTAACAAGACTTGTTCTGTGAGGGTGTAGCACAACCAGTGTAGGCAATGCTGGCAGGAGATACCATGCACTTCCTACACAGAGATAGGATAACATAGTTCTTGTGGACAGCCAAATATAAATATACACGTGGAATATAAAGCAGGATGGTTCTACTATCTAGCCACAAAAGTAATTTTAAAAGCCATGAGTAAATGTATATGAAACCATCACACTTACTGCACCATCTCTATTTTGCAAAATATTACAGTAAAGTCATGGCTACAATCCTTTCAGTCAGCACTCCCTTTATGGAATCAATCTTGGAGGTTTCTAAGACTTAAAAAAATCCCTCAAAAAAGTCCCTCCATCCCCACAATATCATCAAAACCTATCTTGAACAATACTATTTGTTAACTTTATTACACAAAGTTTTTAAAAAGAGTTTCTCTTTTTTTTCCTATTAATTTTGAAGTACTGAATTTAAAGACTTAATTTGCTTATTCCTAATCCCAACATATACAATGGAAAGCTCTGAAGTT
>VZTB01018185.1:62691-165470 GCA_013397245.1 Thryothorus ludovicianus
TGGGTTTCATGCATCTCCCACCCACCCGCCCACCCATACAGTTCAAATGTACTGTTAGAGCTGTGTTTAAAACCCTTGAAATCCAGAGGGGAAGGGATCCCTACAGACCCATGCATGGCATCAGGATCAGCACTGCAGATTCTCACATCTCCAAAGGAACATGAACTAATCCACACAGTAAGAAAGGATTTGCAAGACAGACTGTAACAGCTCCTAAGATAGCTGTTACTGCCTCTGTGTTGTTAATGTGTTTGCAAGATTAGTATTAATTACCCAATAAGGGATATATCTGTTTTGAGAGCTTCTAATAAGTCTGTAGTTAATATTAAGCAAATCACATGCAAATGAAAGAACATACGGTATAAGCAAGAAAGTATTTAATTATTTGTATGTATTTTAGGGGTTTGTAATAAATAAATCTGTCTTTGCAGATATTATAGGTATATATTTATATATCTACGAATAGTGATTGTATAAGGGATATATTCAATACAGGCATTCAAGGTTAAATAAGCAATGGAAAGGTGATATGAGCTTATGATTGCTAATACACTCAAACTTAGACACCTTTGATTGTAGCTGTTTATCCTTTGTATAAAGAATGGCAAGTACCTGTCTGCCCATCCACCCCTCCCTTCCTCCAACTTTATCATTCCTGGCTTAGGATCGTGTTCTGAACCTTCTTAAGCATCCTGCCTAATATGATGTCCTGGTTTAGGGCAAATTTGGGAAGAAACCTCCAGATGGGGTCCCTTGAGAAAGCAAGTCCAAATGGCCCTTCCCCCAACTGGTTTGGGAAAAAAGATTTCCTTGGAGGAAAGTGGAAAAAAACTATTTATTTACCAGGCAAAGCACTACCCAGAACAAAAATGAACAGTGCTAAACAGCAAAACCTCTCTCCGCCCTGCAGAGATGCCAAATTCAGAAAGTCTCTCCCGGGGCTGGAGCTCGGCTCAGTTGCTGTCGGTCCCTCAGGGCTGGCAAAGGCCGGGCCCAGGCCAGGCCCGGTGGGACACAGGTGGGAGCTCCTGGGGCCCTTTGGGTGTTTAACCAGAGCAGGGTCAAACAGTGCCAAGGAAAAGGGAAAAAATCACAGTCTGGAGAACTTCTGTGCCTCAGCCAGCCAAAAACTGACAAAAAGCAAAGGAGAGCTCTGTCCCANTTCCACTGCTTCTCCTCCCCCCTTCACTCTCAGATCCAGTTTTAAAGATGTAAAACTTATTCCTGAGCTAAACAGGGGAATGGGGATACAATTCAGCATCAACCCAGGACGTATGAGAAGCGCAACATTTCTCTTGGGTAAACAAGAGAGAAACAATAACTGATATAAGAAATCCAGAGTAAAGGAGTATCATTTCACTGCAGCCCACCAGGCAATCCTAACTTTTACCAGCTGGGACCCCAGACAGAGACCCTGATCCCCAGTTGGCCACCCGATAACAAAGTGCCCATCCACCAAGGTGCTGCTTCTCCTCCTGCCATGATCGCATTTCCCAGCCCCTCTCCAGCAGCAGGAGGGTGTGTGGGAGCAGGGGATGCCCGGCTTGGCTCAGCCCTGCCAGAGCCAAGGTCCTGGGCGGGTGGAGAGCCACTGCCAGCACTAAGCCCCCACAAGGCTCAGGCTTGTTTGCTTCACTTAGATTCTTCTGCTTCATATCAAAACACAACAGCCAGTGATACTAATACATCTTCATTTTCTCAAGCAAAAAACCAACATGGCAACTTGGACAAATGTTTATATAAAAATGTGTTTTATATCTCTTAATACCTCTGTGACTGAATTTTCCTTCAAGAATAACAGATGGCTTAACTGTACCAGGTAAAGACTTTGCATGAGTTGGTGACAGAAAAAATGGTTGTACAGTGGGTTTTTTATAACATAAATCTCCACCAAACCCACTCCTGTAAACAGTAATAAGAACATGCAGGGCTTTTTAATTGAACATTAAACTCAGAAGTCCCATTACATTCACAGTACAGTATCCAGTTAATAAATCCTTTGGGGTTTTTTTTTCCCTTTGTCCCACCCACAGAGATGTTACAAATTGGATTTAAATTAAATTTCATTCTAAACACATATATTCAATCATAACAAAACAGTGACAAATTAGCTTATTCCATTTAAACTCACTCAATGCTGAGGCTGAGTGCCTCCTGCTCCAGCCCAGGGCCTATTTCCCAAAGGTCGGGTATTTAAAGAACTGACGCACAAATGTGTGTGCAGCTATTAGCAGGGGAATTGGTTTGATTATTACATGAAATATCAGGTTGAACTGCAGAGTGTTTCAAAGTGTGAATATGGAAAAGGGTTGTTTTTATTATTGCATGAGTAAAGGGGTGTAAGGGATGGGTGCAGAGTGCTACAGAGGTAGGTGCAGCTGTTCTAGAAATGCCTACATTTACTTTTCCCTCTTTCTAAATACAGTCTGAAACAAAAAGAAACCTGACTGGTAGCTTTCCTTTTAAAATAGTCAGTTGTAAATCCACTGAAACACTGTTCCCTATCAGACACCTTTCCTGTACAGGAATAACATATAAGGAGATTTTCTTGCTTGGTTGTGGGTTTTTTCCCATAACGGCTGGGCCCTTGCTAGATTTAGCATTTAAAGGAAGCCAGAATGGGTCAGGTGTGGAGAGAAATGAACAAATTTGATACCACTCCTGAGAGAACTTGGATAGATTCCAAATCAATCTGTCTCAGGAGGTGGAGGGGAGGGCAGAAAATCAACAGGCATGAAAAAAAAGATCCTTAGTGTTACCATGACTGAACATCAACTGTGGTTAGATCAAACACTTGTGAAGCTAAGGATATTGAAACTGTTATTTGTAAAGAAAAAAGCCATCATTTCAAAATTACGGTGGAATGTGTTTGGAAAATAAACATTCTCAATTTGTCCTAAAATTTGTTAGGTGCAAAAAACCTCACTGCTTCTACCAGGTTTATGCAGTTTTTATGCAATGTGGGTATTTTGAAGATAATTCAGGACTTGTTAGAAATTTCTGTAACAGGTAGGACTGCAATGTCCCTACACGGGGATGTGCTTTAGCTATCTGTTGGCTTAGGGTAGTTAGTCACAACTGCTAACAAACAGGAAGAAAGAAACAATTAAAATTCTAATTGGTTTGGAACTTTAAATCCCATCCCAGCATGCACTCTCATTCCTCTACATACTACCTAAATCCTAGCAAACCTTCTTACCTTCTCTCTGTGGGCCAGCCATGCACAAATTAGCTGCTTCCAAAATTCAAACTCCAAGTTTAAGTCTGGATTTAATCCTGCCAGTTACCCAGAAGCTATGACCTTCCCTGAACATACTAACATCCTCACAAGAAGGGCCCAGTACCTCATGGAATTGGCTATGATGGAACATTTCACAGAATTGCTCAGATTGGAAAAACCTCTAAGATGAGCAAGTCCAACCATTAACCCAGCACTGCCAAATTACCACATCCCCAAGCGCCACATCTACATATTTTTTAAATACCTTCAGGGATGGTGACTCAAACACTTCTTTGGGGAGCCTGTTCCACTGCTCGACAGCCCTTTCATTGAAAGAATTTTTTCCTAATATCCAACCTAAATCCCCTCTGACACAATTTAAGGCCTCTGGTCCTACTGTTACTTGGGAGAAGAGACCGACTCCCAGCTCCTACATCCTCCTTTCAGGTGGTTGCAGGGAGCAATGAGGTCCTTCCTCAGCCTCCTTTTTTCCACAATTTCCCCTGCTCCCTCAGCTGCTCCTCCTCAGCCTTGTGCTCCGGACCCTTCCCCAGCTCCATTCCCTTCTCTGGACATGCTCCAGCCCCTCCTTGTCATGGGGAACCCAGAACTGAGCACAGGACTCAAGGTGTGGCCTGACCAGTGGCCAGCCTGGGTGGATGATCACTGCCCTGCTCCTGCTGCCACACCATTGCTGGGACTGGTCAGGTACCATTGGCCTTCTTGGCCACCTGGGCATGTCTGGCTCCTGTTCTGCTCCTCTCTACCAGCACCCCCAGATCCTTTCTCTCTGAGCACCTTCCAGCCCCTCTGCCCTGACTCTGGAGCACTGCAGGGGTTTCTTGTGTGTGCAAGACATGATTTATGGTACTGTCAGCTGAATTTTTTCCCCATATCCCAACAGTGTGAATACTGTGAAGTTCTTTTGTACCTTCACAGCTGTATCAGATTCACTGCCCAAGTGTAACAACTCTTGGCACGAGTAGTTTTTCCTTTGCCACACAACAAAGAGCTACAGAAGTGCAGATTACACCTTCATCAATAACTGTTTGCAGCTACAGGATCTCAAAACATGTTCCCCATTTTGCACAAGGTCTACTGAGCAGTGTTTGAGGTTGTAACATCTGCCCAAGCAATACTTCCACATTACTGCACCCTATAAATCAAACACAATCGAAGGAAAGCAGGTGAAAGTAACAGAAAAATCAGACCTAGAGTGCACATATATCCACTAGATCCCCTCATCATGTCGCCCAATGGCTGAATGCAGCCCATAGGCCAATTTACTCACATTATCTGTGGCTAACAGGTAAGAAGCATGCATGGGGTGCTGGGAGAACGTGCACATATTCTGGATAACAAGGCTTGCATGTTCTGACTGATCTGACAGGGAAATACCTTCCCTCTGTCCTCACTGCTACTTGCCTGCTGAGGGTCCCAGAAAAAAAAAAAACAACCAATGGAAGGATATCTGGGAGGAGAAACACTTATCTTAGGAAAGTGCAAAGTGGGGCATCTGGGATAGATAATGATGCTTAGGTAGACAAGCAAGTGCAGCCAGAGACAAGGGGAAGGGATGTTTCCAAGAGGCAAAGGAATCGATGTGGGTGGGAATTGCAAGTGGGGCAGAAGGGACTTGAGTGGAGTCAAAGAAGAAAATTGATAGTAGGATTGATAAGCTAGAATCTTCAATAGCCTGTCCACTGTTTGACACCAGGTGTACTGAAGAAATATCAGCCTCAGTGAGAACTTGGCCTGAACAAGGATCTCAAGCTGAGGACTATAGTAAGCAATCTGGTTTTTTAGTTGCTTGGGGTTTTTTTGGGTTTTTTTTTGTTGTTTTGCTTTTTTTTTTTAAATAATCAAGTAGCTTGAGCACCACCAGCAAGATAAGGACAAGAGACAGTGGCATGTCCTCTGGAACAGGAAATGGTGCCCATAGCACAGGATTATGCTGAGTAACAGGGCACAGTCCCATGGCATCTAAGCCCAGCAAGCAGAGCAGGGCAGTGACAGTAATGGGTCTTGGTGACTTACACAAGCTACAGTTTGCAAGACATTTACCAATTCCAGAGACAGATTTCTGCAACAAAGTCTTACAAAATATGCAAAGACCACTTTTTCTACTTTCAAAATAATAAAAATCACTGACTATCCAAAATTGCAAATTGGAGGGACGAAAGGGAAAACTGCAACAATAGCCCCTCTGTCGATGGTGTTGTTTAAAAATTAGTTTCCTATTAAAAACGCTATATATCCTCCTTACTTTTAGTTATTAGATTATGATTTCAAAACAAAAGAAGCACTTGAAATAAGCACCAGGAGTTGCTTGGACACACAGAAATGTGTCTGACCACAAAATTGTTTCCAATGTAAATGATAAAACCGTTCCTGTTTGTCATGGCCACAAAAAACACCCTTTTTTTTGAAAGGATAAGGTCCTTTATGATGTTGATAAAGCACTCCTCTTGCAGAAACATAGGGTACCATCAATCAATAACATTTGTCTCTGGCTTCTTTCGTTGACATTCCAATATTGCAACAGCAAATCATAATCCTAGCAAAGTAAACAGGCTCTGGGGAAAAGCAGCCATAAATTTGGCCTGCTTGGATCAAATGAACTCTATCATGAAGGTCTGTTAAGCACTGAGTGTTTTACTTTCTAGCAGAACATTCAAATTGAAAAGAAATAGATGAATTGAAAGTAAGAAGCAGAGTTAGAAACTAGACAGTCAAGGTAATTTGGTTCTTCAGTTAATTAGCAGCAAATCACTCTGATAATCACTGTTGTCCCTTGTTTTTCTTTAGAAATCACTGATTTCAGTTTACCTCAATATTTTCACATTTATTCCTCCTCAGTTTGGGAGATTTCCTTAGGTGCTAATCTCAGGCTTGATCTGAGCAGATATCACTCTGTTGCTCTAATGAGCACTAAGGGCCTGTTGAAGTCAAAAGGCTGCTCCAGATTTTACACAGCCTGTTTAACACATGTAACACATCTGAGCTACACAGGTTTAAGGTGGGTTCATTGGGGTTTAGCTTGGGGGACCACGCATCAGCCTAAATGAAATCCAAAGTTTTCCTTGGCGCAGAAAAGGCAGGCAAAGACTATCTTGCACCAAAATATGCACGTTCAACTGATGCAACTTTGTCACACAGATAAGTCTGAGCTCTTTCTGTTGACCCTTCAGTATATAAATACTAGCCCACTTAAATAACTCCAATTTTCATAAACGGATTTAATGGAGTTTTGTTATCACAAGAAATTATCATTACAATTATTCCCCTTCAGTACCCTGGAGCATGCTGTGTAGTGCAGTGTCAAGATTCAGTTTTGATCTGGGTCACACACGCATCAGGCCATGAGAAGGAACAAACTCAAGTACATTAGTACATTAGTACATTGAGCTGTTACTTCCACCTAGGACAAGTGCACAAGCAATCTGTCAATACATGGTGGGCAGCGAGACCTCGAGCCAGGGAGGGAGCTCAGCTCAGAGCAGATTTTACTGAGGGTTCACTGATGCCAACACTGTGCAACAGGCCCAGCTGAAACCCAGGACACAATCCAGACCTTAACTGTAGGTAAAATGCAATGATGAAAAGGGGCAAAGTAATTAAAAAGAGTCAGTGCAGCCACACTGACCTGCTGTGTAGACACTTTGAGGGCGATGTCTCTCCACAGTTCTACAGCACAAAATTCTGCTTCCTGTGCACTCTCACAGTTCCATGCTTGATTTTCATGTGCATTTTGGTGCATACAGGTAGTATATTCAAAACCCAATTTCAAATCACAATTATTTTTATCAGTTATTAATTATCAATTCCTATTCAAGTAAAAAATACCCCTGGGGACTGTGGAGATGTATTTCTGACACAGGGAGCAGAATCTAAAGGCAGATAGCTTGCCTTCTGACTCAAGTCTTTACACTATTTACAATTGCTTTCCCAACTGCACAGGTGTCAAAAATAAAGAAAAGCAAACTGTATTGTGCAGAAAAAGTAACTTTGACAGGTCTAATTTACTGGGACTGATTCATGTGACAGCATAAACAAATCATTCTTTTCAACGTCTATATTGAAAATGGAGTAAATTGATCGTGGAGTCAAGTGCACTAGTAATTTCAGGGAGTATTGTGATTTCATTTGTAAAACTACTTCAAAGAGAGGAAAAACCTGTCTTTCAGAGCTGGCTTCAATTTTTGCACTAGTCAGAGGAGTAGGAGAGTAAGCTGGTTAAGAGCATACTGCTACTAACAGCACTTTTCCTGTGCAATCCTGTTACTGTGTATTCAGGGAAGTAACATGAGAAATCCCCTGAGAGCTTTTGTACAAATATACAGTGGAGATCAACAAGAAATCCTCAGAGTGAACAAAACATTCTGTGTTTTCCTACTGCTTCTGTAGAGGCAGAATGTTGTGACTGATTAGAACACCAGCATAACATGCAGTTTCTTACTGGAATTGGTTTTTATGCTTAGGAACAATTAGAGAAATGACATTTTAAGAATGATGTTTTTTTAACATGAGTACAAATTATATAATCTCTGTAGTCATTGTTTTCTTGCTCTGCAGGGGAGAGGGCGCATTCCTGAGAGTATTTGCTAACTGACAGCACCCGAGCTTCCTATCTGGGAATGAAAATGAGGAGATGTAAACTTTGTGAAGATAAGCAATAGCAAAACACGTGTGCAGTGTATCCAGCGAAGCTAAGGATCCTCCAGGCAGAGAAAGTGAAGCCAATAAGTTATGCTAGACAGGCACTTACAGAGGTTTTCTGGGGTCATGTTTACTAATCTCTCTCTCTCTCACTCTGTCAGACTGCAATGAAGCATGCAAACTACAAGGTAGATAAACAGTGAATTATTCAAAACGATACCTTCATACTTTATATAAAAATAACAAAAGCTAAATCAAGAATGCATTTAACTAAAGAAAAAATTTTAATAGCCCAGATCCTCAGTATGCCAAGATCACAACAACTGGGCTGTGTCTTGCAAGAACGGTTTTGTCCATTTTGCAATGAATGGATTTAATAACATGTCCGTTTTCTCCAATCCCTTGAATTGGTACAACCCTTTGGCTTAAGTTTTAGCTGACCCCCTCTCCTTCCTTTTTTTTTTTATATTTTCCCTTCCATACACAGAAAGTACAAAACCTATTGTTTGTATTTCCAGGGGAAAACCAATTCTGTCCCAAGAATATTCACCTTTTGTGTTCATCTTTAAGCTTCATAAGGTCAACACAAAATAGGGAAACAGAGCATTAAATTTCTAAAATCAATAGCATGTACATAAATTGACATTCATTACTTTACAGAGATTTCCAGTTTCTCTTTGATTGATTAAAGCCAGGGGTTGAAAGTAAGTGCTTTTCCCCTGCCTGGAGAAATTCCCAATTGTCCATGCCGTGAACCTTCCATTATGAGACATGAGACAGCAGTAGCAGTACATGGTTCATTTCACACCGCCACAAAATAGACTTGTCATTCCACAATCGAAAGTAAGGAACCTGATGGAAGAGCAATGTGTCAAAAACTTGTCAAAAGCGGCCTGTGCTTAATGACAACTGAGAACAAGGAAACCATACCCTGAGGTATGGTCTGGCCAGATCTCACACGTGGGGAGCAGAGCTGAAAAATTATCCTGTTAATTTGTTACATGTTTAAATGTGATATTGAATGGCAAATCATATTTTTCAACCTAATTATTTTTGATTCCACATTAATTTAGGGTAGATAAATATTTACACTACAATTATATTAGTTATTTTACAAAAGCAGAGGGGAAAAATCATTTAAATAAGGGCTGCTAAAATTAATGCTAAGAAAAAAAGAGATTTTCTCTACTCTAAAAATGCTGGAAAGCCAATGCTGCATTAAATATCCTGTTATTAAGGGTTCTCTATACTAACATGATAAGTATAATAAATGGATATTTTGTATGAATTATGTTAGACCCTGAGAAATGATAATGTCACATTCTGTGGCACAGTGGAGCTGAACCAATTAGATGAGTAGATAATTTGGCCCTTCACACTAATAACACATCGTTAGTCAGAATATCTTCAAAGGAAAACATGTATCTGGGGAATACTTTGCAACTAGGTGATGCTTTTAAAATGTTTATACAATGGAGATGGGGATCTGATTTCTTAAACCTCAAGCACTAGGAAGGCAATTCCATAAAGTGGGGATTAAAACTATATGGAGATGACAATATTGCTGGGTTTATTAACAGTTACAGAAGCACATGCATGTGCATATGGTGTGTATGTCTGGAGCATTTTTTCATGGATGAGCTGATTAAAGATGGGCAAAGGTTCAAAAAGTCACAAGGATTCATGAGGATTCACAAGTTTGGCTGCTTGTAGCTAAAGTTCTTCAGCTAAAACAGGCTAGAAATGCCACTTAAAAAGGACCTACTGTTAGATTTGCAGTACGTCTTGGTCTAGGCACAGACTGAAAATTCTGGAGGACTGTCTTTTCTCACAGTGCGTTTTTGCATTTATTCTGCTGTCTGAGCACGTGGAAAACTTTACAAAAGTTTATATTAGACCCTCAAAAAGGCTAAAGTTCACTTCCTCAAAGCAAAGTCTAGAGGAAATGATACACATGCCAAATCCCTTGACCCTGCAGGAACCTGCACAGGCAGCAAGTCAGGCTGCCTTGAGAGACCTCCACGTGTCACAAATGCCAGAACAAGTTTTATTCAGTGGGGATCCAGGGAGGTTTCCACCTGCATCCCATTTGGTCATGAACTTCTGAGTGGCTGCAATTTCCCTGAATTACGTGTGTTACAAGAGCTGTAATAGCATCTTAGAGCAAATTCTTCCAGGTAACTCACATACAACTTGTACAATTCCATTTTTTGACCAGGAGAGACTCAAAGGCAGACATTCACTGAGCCATAAGGCATCACAGACATGTAGTGCAGCACCACTGCTGGGGACACAGGGCAGAATTCACAGGCCCCTGAGGTTTATTTTGTCCATGCACTTCATGATCCTTCAGTGGCAAAGGAAGGATTAATGGATGAGTACAGTAAAAAAGAACTTCTAGGAGGTCCCTTCACTGTGAGCAGTACCAGGCTATTTGCTTGCCAGAACAGTTTTATTATCTTCATTTGTGTCCCACAGAGCTTGTCATGGAGTCAGGTTTCCACTGGCCATTTACAACCCATGGACTTTGCCACACTTTCCTGGAGCTCAGAAGGTGAAGGGCAGAAATCAATATTATTCCTAGTGACCCAGTTACTTATGTGTGTGTGTGGGGTGTTCATGAAAGCCATCAGGAGAGTTTCCTGTGTTCATGAGGAGGTAGAGAGTTTGTGTGGAAGGAAGATATTTGGCAGGAAAGGCAGTATATTGCCAATTCTGAAAACAGACAGCTCTAAACTTTGTTCAAAAGAGGAAGGATGAATAAGGTTTACATATATAAAATTTACTCCACAACAATACTTTTGGGGGAAAAAAATTAAATAAAATCAATGTTAACGTAACAAGTAACTTGAAACTGCTCTCTGAAATTATTTTCTAAGGAATAATTATAACTTCAAGGTGAACTGAATCCAAAACACAAGGCCAAAAGAGGTCTTGAACTAAGTCAAGCAAGCACATCATGATTTGTTACACTCCCTCCTGGGCTCTCTTTCTGGGAAAGATTTTCCCACCTCCCACCTGAGTTAGGTTACTATTCGCCTTCAACATGCAGATGCACTGTGAATACACCACAAGATGGTTGCTGTAACAGAGCACCATGGGATTTGAAAGGAAAACCCAAGCACAAAGGAAAAACAGAGAAAATGTAATGTGGGAATTTAGAAAAGCAGCTGTTTAATTCTGGGCCTTTTCTGCAAACAAAAAATCTCAGAAACAGCAAGACTCACAAGAAAATTTGAACTTTTAGGCAAAATTTTAATTTAATTTCAGTAAAATTAGCAAATACCTTGACTCCTCCACTCCACGCTGAAGGAACTGTGGCTGTGGAGTGATATGAAAGTGTGTGTGCCTGTGCCTGGCAGAGGGGAGGGAGTGCTGACATTCCCTCTCAGCCTCACCCTCCCCAAAGCATTTACTCTGTTCCTGTTCTCAGAACATCTCTGCCTATTCTCCTCCTGCTACAGACACTAAACAGCATATTTGGTAAAAAAAAAAAAATCCTTCCATAATTAAATGACAATAGGACAATTTGCCAATTGAATAAACTGATTATTTTAAGGGCATTTACAAATCCATTCAAAAATCATTCATCCCATCAAGAAAAAAATCCCACTTGGTGCTGGGAGTTGTCCTTAGGAATATACCACTCCAAGCCTCTCAGCACTGCACTGCCAGCGTCTTTGTTCTTGACCTGACCTAAAAAAGCACTCTCTTTATGAGTCACAGAGGATTTATTTTCTGCCTTAACTTAGCCTCAGCTTCTTTTAGGTAGAAAATGACAGTTTTGCTCAGTTGTGGCAAATGACCTGCGCTTTTTATGATGTAGATGATTGTCCAGCAAGATCTATGCTGAAGCCACCAGTGTAATTGAATTCAGGAGCACAATTGCCTGGAAATCTTTACTAGAAACACCACACTTGGGGGTGTGTGGCAGTAGGTATTGGAATTCCCTCTTATTTTTGTAGAGATGTTTAACCCGAAAAGTGCAATTTCTCAGAGTATTTTACAAGATACTCTTTTATTGTCCAAATAAATATTTAAAGTGTGAATTAGATCCTCAATTCACATAATTCCCTAAGAAATGTATAGGTTTATCTTAATTTACACCAAGGGTCTGGTTGTATGAAAACTCCCTCTTTTCTCCACCTTTATNGTACATCTGCAGGGAAACATTTTACAATCTAGCATTAAAGCTTATTGATAAGTGCTTTATGGCTTACAGAAAAATCTAAAAATATGTTGCAGGATAGTGTTTATTTGGATTTAAAATAAAACTTGTGAAGAGAGAAGTCATAAACACTATCTACTCCTACAATTTGAATTAGTTACTTAAGAATTGTCTCTCCCAGATTACCTAAAAATGATTTCCTTAAAATTATTCCTCTTGGAAACCTGAGTCTGGGTTATAGTCCTGCTTTAAGACACAGGAGCTTGGTGAGAGAGCTCAGGGTAGGGATGGCCACATGGTCAGAGGGCAGGGCCACAGCCCTGCAGTGACACCAATGTCACTTCATGTGGAACACAGTTACCCACAGTTACTGTGAGCTCTGAGCTCCAGAGAGACAAAGTCCTCAAGCTGCTTCTAAGAACAGACTGTATTTTTCCTTCTGCAAAGCAGAAATATAGTTCAGATTCTTTCACTGGATCAAGACAGGCTGCTGCTCCCTGGGCCAGAACCCTTCAGCTAATGAAAGTTTAGGTCTGAGGCAGTTTAGATCACTGAGGAGCTGGGCCTATGTTTTTTAGGCTTGTTGAAAACTGCATTCATCCTTCAATTTGCTGAGTGTTTTTATTAATATTTTTACTTAATTCTTGCCCTGTAAATTTTAATTTCCAGATCTCAGGTCTTTGTAATAAAATAAAAACTTCATTATCTAAGTAGTATTGGTAATGCTCAAAATCTGTAATCCTAATACCATAGTGTTGTAGTAGGTGATTTTAATTATTTTTCCTTTAAAATTCTGACCACATTCAAGAGCTTCTAGTGAAAAAAAAATCCTGAAATAAGATAAAACCATCTCAAAATAATCAAAAGCCAGAAAAATAGAAAATTGAAGTATATTATTTTAGAATCCTCATGAATTTTGAGCTAACTTTCAACCTGAGGTGGCTGAGCAATTGATTTTGTAGATACGGCTAGTTATTTACATATTTTCCCATAAATAAAAGACTTCTATCAAGGTTTTAAAGGGCTGTATTCTGTACACTATGTAAACAATGCAGTGCTACTACTTCTCCCTCTTTCCACCTTCCCATTGGTTTTACATCCTGACATTTCAAAAAAAATGTAAATGTTAAAGGTTACCTACTTTTATAAGGAAGTCATTTACTCTACCATTCAGGGTAAAGGCACACCATTACCATCTGAAATATTAAATCACTACCAATTCATACCATGTGGGAGTTTTGTAGAGCAAATGGATTTCTCACTGATTACCACTGTTACTTTAAAAAAAACCTGCATGTGATGAGTGGAGAATCATCGTGGGGACCCCGCAGTGCAATGAGAGGGTTGGCACTGCAGTCCTGCAGATGCACAGTTGCTGTCTGCCACACATGTCCCCCAAATGGGAAAAGGTAAACTTTACCATGGTGGGGCTGGAGCTGTGCACATCGCCCACCCACTTTCCTGGCTAACAGCCCAGCTGTGGCACCTTCCCTGTCCTTTGGGATAGCTGACAGCAGGATGTCAGTGCTGCTGGACAGGGTGTAGGGAGTACACGTTGCCTTCTCTGACAGACCCACGGAACTTCGTTCTCTGTGGGGAGCATGGTTGGGCTGCTCCCCCTGGGTGTGCTCTGGAGCTTTGCCTAAATCCACACTTCAGCACAGGTTTGTGCATAAACAACCCTGATGATGAACAAGCTGGGACTTGAGAATCAGCTCAGACCTACATTTAAGCAGTGCTGTGGATTCCACACACTCAGTTTGAGAATTCCATTTCACCTTGTCTGGAGAAAGGAGTGTGCACAGACAGGGGACTCCAAGGGCTCCACAACCCACAACCTCACTGAAGTCAGCAGAGGCTTTGGATTTTAAGTTGTTTCTGTTCCATAACTACTGGAGTTTTTGAGATATGCAAACCAGAGAAGCCCACAAACTTTCCATAAACAGTATGAGAAAGCTACAATACTTCTCTAACCACATCTTACACATTCTGTATATTACTGCAGGACATGGAGTCCCACTGGATGTTATTTATTTATAAGAACATTTCCACAGACTTCCCTGACTTAAGAAGCCTGTATGTCCAGATGCAAACGCAAACATGCTCTTTGTGGGTAATGTTTGCTAAACTGGGCTCTAACCAGCTGTCTGCCTCCTTTTTTGTTCTCATTTTGTTCCCTTACAAGAGTACGCAGGGTCAGACATTATCTAGTCTTTGCACATTTCTACAGAAACCACATAAAAATCTCTTACTTGATTACGTTTGCTTAATATGACATATACCAAAGCCCTACAAAGTCAGCTGTTTGTCAGATTTATTCTCCCTTCAAAAAAAGTTCATCAATACCCATGAGATGTTACTTTAATGTGGATTTGTGCATTGAGAAACCAATGTCTGATAACTTAAGCATAAAGTAAATCTTCCTTAGCTAACAACATCAGAAACTATTTCCAACAAAAGCTTCTAGGAAATATTCAATTCACTGTACAAGGATTCATTTTTATCTCTGTATTATACCACTGATGTGCCAAATGGGAGCAGGATTGTCTGCACTGATAGAATAACATGCTCTCCCCTGCTACACTAGCCATTTGCTTTATTTTTCTTTTGTGCTCTCTGGGCAGATAAAGGCCATGATATTAAACTGTTCTGCCATCTCGTCATACTTTGTTGGTTACATTTTAAAATACAGCAGATGTAGCTTCAAAGTGATATGAGAATGCAGTGTCATACCTAAGCACAATACACATCTCTTACTGAAGGCTATTTATTGAGGAGAAAACATTTCACACATTTGTGTGTTATACAATAACCTTATTAAGACATCTTCTGTATTTGTTGGTCATATTGTACTAGCTTTGTACTGGAAATAGTCTTATTAAAGAGAAAGACTGTTTTTTCTATGACCAGGGTCTTTGATATTCAGAGAAAGATAAAACAAAAAGAACAAACTGCTGAAACATTTCTTTGACATTCTGACACACTATTTCCTAAGCCGATGCTCTTGAGGTGAAAGCTAAGAAAAGCAGAGAATAAAATGCTTTGCCTTTTCTACTCCCCAGCCAGTAATAAGCCCTTTCATAATCAGCAACAGTCAAAGATATTCCACTCCATCAAAACCAAACACAAGTCATCCCCTGTGGAGCCAACAAGAATTTTCAATTTTCCACCCTTTTAATACAGGTGCTTTTTATGAGTGACTTCGAAGAAGACTACTCAGTGCTCAGCCATCTGGTCATAACCAAACCCCCAGATACTTTGTTTCAAAGGCTATTTGAGAATAATTTTAAGGCAAATGAAAAAAAAAATAAAAAATTAGGGGCAGCATTCTTCATTGTGAACTGTACTGTGACATGCTCCTCTCTCACTAATTCAGGTACATCCCCTCCTGAATTCTAAAGTGAGTTTCATCCAAGTCTTTCATTTTCCAGGATGGTGGCCACCAATGGAATGAAGCAGAAAAAATGTGAGGATCTTCAAGGCACCATTAGCAGCTCCACTTTTTGTTCATACACATGCACATACCACCACAGGAAAAGAGATTTTTACTAGAAGATATTTTTTCTTATATTCAAAATGAAGTCTCTTGCAAAAAGTGGTCGTAGGTGTTCCACCTTGGATTAATGTTCCATTTCTTCAAATATATCTCTGCATTCACTGTTTTTATCTGTCTCCAGTTAATTCTCTTTTCATGGTTTTCTCCCCATTTTCCTTTACCATCTTTCTCATTTTTAAAACATCTTTTACCATTGATTTTCAACCCTAATTACAAACACAACTGTGCATTTTATCTCACACAGCAGGCGAAATTTCATCACTGACTACAGTGAACTTGCACTGATGACAAACACAATGGACTACAACTGGCAGCAGCTCATTTATCAGCTGCTGCCAAAAACCCATTTGAAATAAATATAAATGCATGAGTGCAAAACAAGTGAAAAGTTCATAGAGCAGGTTGATAATAACTTCCATCCTGCGCTTCACCAGTCTTTCTGTATCTTATTTACAGTTAGCCAAAAGAAAACACTAAGTATCTCTCATAGTTCTGTCCAATCATTAGGGTTTGAAAGCAAGCACCTGACAGCACCTTTTCTTATACTTTTGTCATCTTTCACCTGTGGAGCTGGTTCTAGCTTCTGCTTCAAGCTGCCCTTTCTGATGGACTTGGCTTCCAAAATAATTCCTTTTGTTTCTATGGTTTGTTTTTGTATGTGGGTTGTATTTTTGTGCTTGGTTTGTTGTTTGTTTGTTTGGGTTTTTTTAAGTATAGAAAAGGTAACAAGAATGACAACAATGCTGCATAAAGGTACAGAATAACCTTTTTACGTAGAGAGAATTGGAATTTTTCAGAAGGGAAGAGTGATAACAATGAATGGATAAGGTGGAGGGCTATAAAACAAAGAACTCCCCATTAACAATTTTCTTCCTCACATCCTAAGAATTTGTTGGTGTACCCATTAATTAAGTAGCAAGCTTAAAACAAAGAACAAAGAGAAGTATTTTTTCACCCAGTACAGAATTGAATTGCAGAGGCTCACTTTCAGAAACTGTTGTAGATGCAATATGTAAAGAGTGACAAAGTCTCAGAGTAACTCCAATGGCTGTGCTGAGCACAATGGCTCAAATTCTCCCTCTACTCATGAGAAATACAAATTGGTGTTTGCAAGACTGTCTCTATCTCCTCATTCTTACCCTTCCTTAAGTATCAGACATTAACTCCTATTCTAGTAAGAATATAAGATTAAATGGACCTTTAGATTAAATGGACCTTTAGTATAACCCAGGTCTCTTCTTCTGTTAACAATAAAGCTGCAATGTAAACCTTTTGATTTGACATTGTTTACTGGAGAGTGGGAGGAAGATGTTTTCCCACATTCAGCACTGGCCTTACACGATCCAGATCCACCCCCACTGATGTACCTGGAGTCACTTGCACACAAATCTGCCTTGTGAATCATGCCTAAAAAGCATACACCACTTGCTTTGCACTGAAGCGTACAGAAAGAAAATGTCTTTGGGAGCTGGGTTTTTTTATTTCTTCTGTTTTTCTTTTTTTTTTTCCTTTTTTTCCCCCCAAGTCTAAGAGTGGATGCTTCAGTTGCTTGCAGAGATCAGGCACACAGCAGAAGTGTTTCCTCTCTTAATGGTTTGGTATCTTTAGAACATGACTAAGTTTCTAAATTCTTTTCCCCACCCACTTGCATAGCTCAATACAGCTGAGCAATACTGTAGACATAGCAATGAAGATAAATGACATACTGAAAACATTTTTTTACTTTAAAACTGACAGAAATTACATATAAATGTCTGATCTGAAAGCCAATATCACAGATCTATTTGCCTTGGCTGCTGAAACCAAACTTCAAATAACAAAAAAGCATTAATTCCCTTTCTTGAAAACATTTACAATGAGATTTCATGTACAGCATGGCAATAAACGTAATGTAGTAACAAATTACACTGTTGTCCATAATAAACTAACCTCTATATTGCTCTATATATTTCCCTGCTGGGTATGGAGATGTTCCCATTCTTTCTAGTAACATTCAGGTTGTTTCAAATTGTGATCCAGTTCAGCCTAATTTCAGCAGCTGTCTCTTGAAACTTCACAATATAGAAACCTTCTCAAGACTCCAGTGTATGAAGAAATGAAGTTTAATCATACTTAAGATACAATGCTTACTCTTTGAGATGTCTTTTTCTCACACAGAAACAGATTAAAGTTGAACACTTGTTACTCTGGACTCACAGTTTTATAAGCACTGCATAGTACATTTACAAACATGAGGGACATACAGGAAAGATTCTGAAAATCTGTAAAAGACTACATGTTGCCTCAGATCGGTTTAGCAGAAATATATCCTATTAGCTTAATATGTATACACATATGCACAAAAACCAGCACCTTCATACATACACAAAATATACATTTTAAGGTGCTCTGCAAGTCTAATAATAAGACAGGTTATGCAGTACTTTTATGCTCGCCATTTATCCTGTGTTTTGCACTGCACACTTGAAGACACATGCTTCAATTAGTGTAAGACAAATGGCACAATTCCAGATCCACTAAACCTCGGAGACCTATATTGTCATGCACACACAGCATGCACTTTACTACTACCTAGGAACCTGTATCTTTTCATCTCCTCCTCTTTTTCAAAAGAAGCCACTTCTGAATAAATGGGATAAATAACCCCCAGGCAGATACTGGGAAATAACAGCTAAAACAGGCCCTCGTTTATCTGTAGGCAGCCTCAGTGAGGTGAGTGCAGAGAAAACCTGGTCTCACACATTGCAAAGCAGCTGAACAGTGTGCAGGGCTGCCCACTGTAGTGCTCATGCTAGGGAGAGACTCCTTCTTCCCACAGGTTTATGAGACAAGGGTGAGAGAGACTTTCCACACTGATCAATATCCGACAACATCTAAAACAATCATAGCCCTCAGAAATGCACTGCAGTAACTTGGGAAGCTCCAGAAGCAGCATACTCTGCACATACTCCATCTTGCCAGGCTTCATTCCAGCCTGGGGATTTTCTGGGTTTGTTTTGCATTTTGATTTTTTTATGTGTTTTTGGGGTTTTTTGTTTGTTTGGGTTTTTTTGGGGTTTTTTTTTGGTTTTTTTTTTAATGTGACTATTCTACTTCTGATCTGGATGGCAAAGTCTCCCACCAGTACAGTGATCCTCTGCAGCACCCATGTGCCTATAAACATCCTCATAACATGTATGACACAGACCTACATGATGGGACACTTTTCTTCTGTGTTCAGTAAATTAGGCCAACTTTTCCTTCATTGGGGCATTTCTGTACCATGCTCAGCCTAGATCCACATAGGAACTCCTCTGGAAAAGCAATGAATCCCCTTTATCAGCTAAAGGCACACTAGAAGATGTCCTCATACCAGCAGCAGCCCCACTGCAGTGACTACCCACAGAGCATCCTCTTAACTGTGCCCTCACAAAGAGGAGACAGAACATTTTCTCCAGTCACACTAAAATCACTTTCAGGCTGCAGTACATGATGGCTGATATGTTGGAGCAGGAGCATTGTTAATAAGAGCTGCAAGGGTCAAATGTGAAACCTTCAGGAGCCTCAAGCCACTGAAGACTGCTTACAGTGGAACCCTTCCTTGTCGTGCTACTGGATCTGGGGAGGGGCAGCTGCGTACTGCCAGGTGCAACAGGAGAACTCTGTGCTGCAGGAAGGACTCGCTGCTCTTCATGATAGGGCTACTACACCTCAGCTGACCAAAGAACCCAGCCCTGGACAAAAGAATTGCTGAAAAAGTGTGAAGTTTTCAAACAATGTCTTTAAAGCTCACTATGATGCTGACATTTACCTCATAAACAATGTGGTATGTGTTTCAAAATTAAATTTGCTTGGTAAGGTGTAGGAACAAAAAAAGAGGAATGCTAAATAAAGTGATCTCTAGGAACTGAGCACTGAATAACTCCTGTGTGTTGTCAATTAAGTGGCAGTTTTACAATTAAAGTATTTGATTTTCATAAATCTACTGCAGCATGTCAGAAGAGAATAGGAAGAGAAAGTTTGGGGGTGGGAAGTTACAGAAGGAGGCATATTCCCCCTGCAGGAGCCTAACATTCATTTTACAATCGATTCATTGAACAGAAGCATTTTGCCACAGCAGCCACCCACCTAACGATGACAAAGCAGAGCGAGTGCAGTGACAATGGCACAACAGAGGCAGGCAAGACACCTCACATCAGCCATGGGTGGCTAATGCCACTACCTCAACACCCATACTCTGAGCTTTGCCTACCCTCTTGCTGGATGAAAGTAAGTTACTTCAAACCTCAAGGCAATGAATACAATAAATGAATATGCATTTGAACAGGAGGTCTGTGTTCCCTTATGGATTCCCTTAGGAATATGCTTCCTGACACACTGCAAGATGTGCTATGCAAAGAGAAAACACTGACATTTCATATAACATAATCAGTCAGGTCTGTATCATAAATATATAATTTAATTCTCTAAAAACACCCTAAAATTATTCCAAGGAATTAATCTTGATGAAATTTTTCAGCTTTCCTGTCACTTGTGTGCAAGTGGTTAGGATTACTTAAGACAGAAATGGAAGTGTCAAGCCATGGCATAGGGTGAGCTGGAGGGAAACATTAATGCACTAACTCTACCCTGTTTTTATATCATGAATCTCTCTCCCCAGACCCCTTCCCTGAGTATATAAATTGGCAGTAAATGACTGGCATTCACAAACGTGCCTCCAAGCAGGTTAGGGATAATTAGTAAAGCATGTAGACACCCTGTCCTAAGAGCCAATTGTGACAAATCCACAAAATAATGAATCTCCATTAATAGTTAATAATGTATGTCAAGAAGAGCCCAGACTTTGGGCTCTTCCCCTTTAAGCCTATGTATAATCCCCTTGTGTTTCAGCTGGTCCAGCTGAATGCCTCCCTCCCTGTGTGCCGGCCTGCTTTGAATCCCAGCCAAGATGAAGTAATTGCAAACTGCCAGCCCGAATACTTCAGAAGTCTATCATGGAACAAGATTCAACAAGCCTCTTCTCAATTTGTAAATATGTTGGAATATACGTAGTAAAAAGGCTCTGATGTCAAACAAGTTTAAGCATTAGCCGTGTTCCTTTGTGAGTGCTACAGCAGTGCTTAATGCTTCATATATTAAACCCTATTAACACTGCAAAGTTACTTCATCCCTGTGTTCCTCACACTGTTTTGCTTACAGATTTTTTTGATATTTTTTCTAATCATTCAGAACATTCAGTTACTGCAGTGATGTATATGTATTGGAAGCTTTAAAGTCATATTTATAGGTCTATGTTTGCAAAACATCATATTTGTATGATTTTGCTCGACACAAAAGAAAAGTAGAAAGAACTTGTGTTTTGTATATTTTGTCTCTAACATGGTAAGTTACATATTTGGGGTATATACATATTTGTGACCCACTTCAGGGTTGTTGGAACATATGAAAATACAAAAGTAAAACGTAAACAGAACATAAACCTTTGCTATGTGAAGAGAGACCAAGAGTAACAGTGAGAATTGAGATGACATTACAATTTTATGATGAATGTTTTTAAGTCCTCCTGGTTGTTTGCAACTTACTGGCTCTTGATGCCCAACCATTACTGACAGACCATGTGCTGTTAATTGGACTGAAAAAATAACTTGCTCCAAAATTCATCACTCTTAATAGCTTAGCCCCTTTCTTGTCTTCACAATTAATCTTCTGAGTACCAGAAAAGCCGAAAGAGTTAACTCTACATACTCTGGGTCATCAAATTTGAACCAAAAAATTTTAACCCAAACTTCTGGGATGTGTTGATCCAGATCAGTGTCAGCTTATGTCCCTCCCTAATTATTTAGAAGAACAGCTGGCAGAGTATTTGTAATACTTGATTCCTTGTGGCATGTATAGGAATCATGGGTTTTAATTTGATCTCACAGAAAAGGCAGAGTTTTAAAAGAGAATTCAGGTGATTTACTGTAATCAGTGGAAGAGTAGTGTAGCCAGCAGTGATAAAGAACTTTCAAATTATCAGATTTTAACAGGACAGGGTCCCTCTTAGAACCTTTTACTCTCTGTTTAAAAAGAATAAGGCGCCTACAAAACCTAAGCAAATGTTTTTGAGTACAGCCCCTACCTTTGTGAGACAAGGTTAGTGAATCCCCATCCTTTATTTGCCTTTCTTTGTTGTCTCTTCTGAGCCATATCACTGCAAGTCATCAAATCCTATAGAACCACCAGAGGCAAAGAGCAGCTGAGGGTTTGAAAAGTGCCAGAACATTAATTAGCTCAGAATTCCTAAATCTCCACTGATTCAATGAAAGTTACTCAATCACAAGATGATGTGGAAAGCCTAATAGCAGCTTTATAGTTAAAGCACAGGAGTGGGAGGTAAGAAGTGCAGGTTCTATTCTTACTGCCAGCACCTGTGTGCAACCTTCAACAAACCATCCATTTTCATTGCTCATTTTCTCTGTATGCAAAGTGGGAATACTTGTGCTCACAGGACTCTTCTTAAGCTTACTTCACCTCCATTTGAGAAGCATTTTGGGATCTCCAGGTTAGAGAAACCACTGAACTGTAAAATATAATTTAAAATATGTATTTTACTGGATGCATTTAAAATAAGTATTCCCTGTGCTAGTGTAAAGAGGAATTTTGAGTGTGGGACACCAAGTCTAGATAATTTAACTGTTACCTTGAAATGTAAAAATGTTGTTTGCAAAGGATTTTTCAATTCAGCAGATGACTGCTGTCCTGGTTTGGTATTGATTCATATTTTAATATAAAGTAGTTCCCTATCAAAGGCCTTGTAGGCTTCCAGTGGACCTGACAGAGAACCAATCAGGAGCCAGTTTTAAATATCGACGCATGATTAATCCAATGAAAGGGGTGAATACACCTTTGTGAATACACATTTTAAGATGAAAGCCCCAGGAATCTTTCTGGTTTCTGGCTTGGAAGAGGTAACAGGGCACTGGCTGGCCCCCCGCTCTGCCATGGCCCCCGTGGGCTGGTGGGCCCAGCCTGGGCCCAGCGCAGCCTGGTGGGAGAGGAGAGGCCATGGGCCCTGGCCAAGGCTGGGAGGCCATGACTGCTGACAGCTTAGCCACATGAGAGCTGAGCTGGGCTGAGCCGGGCTGAGCCGAGCCCCAGGAGCAGTTACAGGCCAGGCCTGCTCCACCATAGCCCACACAGCCTGGTGGGGCCGGGCCGGGCGCCGGCGGGAGGGAAGGACATGAGCCCCAGTGTGGCCTGGAATCCATCACCATGACTGCTTCAGCTCGGCCACTGCCCTTCCCTCTGCAGGCCCCGATGAGATACTAACTCCTTCAGTGCACAAGAGAGACCTGCAAGACCTCAAATCCTCTCTTGAGTGAGAGAAATAAGAGGAGAGAAGATACGTAAAGAAACAACATGAAAACACCAAGGTCGGTAAAGAAGGAGTCAGGTCCCAGATGAGAGGTGAACGAGGAGATGCCTTATTTTTAGGCTGAAAATCTCTTGGTAAGCCATGGTGATGGACTATGATATACCTGAATATCACCTTTAAATAATGGAAAAAATATGGGGAGACGAATGTTCAAACTGTAGACCTAAGCAAAGGCATTCTAAAGTGCTAAAGTAAGCAGATGTTGAAGTGGCTATGATTCCATGAGAAGTTTGAACAGAGAGATAAAGTGATAAAGGCTCTTTGCCCCAAGAGAAGATAATCTCTGTTCCCTGAGGTGAAGATGATCTTAGAGATAGATGAAGAGAACCTTTGCTTTTGTACAGTTCATCCTTTAATTAATACCCCATAAGTTGACATGGCCCAGAAGCACAGCTGTAGTGAAGGCTGTGAAAATGGGAAGAACTTCACAAATGCAGATTCCATGGTGGCTGCTGTTTGTGGAAATTGAAGCCACAAGAGAACTGTTTTCTTGTGGAGAATTCTTCATGGTATAATAAGAGATACTCCTCTCTCTAAGTGAGCTGAAGAAAAACTATTCTATAGGTGGAAAATTGACTGAGAATTCTGGGTGTTGTTTCTGTGTCAGTGGAAAGGAAAGAAGGTGTGGGGGGAGGAGAAGAAGTGTTCTGCAGGTTTTATTCTGATTCTTACTATTCTTTTAGTTTTGTTAATAAATTTTCTTTATACCTTTCTAAGTTTAAGCTTGCTTTGCTCTTCTGGTCAGGAAATCCCAAACTGGTGAACCAAAACCACTACAACTGTAAAGCAGCACTTCAAATAGCTTTTCCCAGAATACCTATTATTAATAAACAACTGTGCCTTACAGGATTATTTGCAAGACTTTGCATTAGGTACACTTGAAGTAGGCTTCTGGAAACAGAGCTTCAAACATGTTAAAAGATAATATGTGTGCACGTGAATAAACGTCTACATTTTCTACAAACTTGCATTTCTGCTCTAACAGAAACAAAAGTAATTTCAGAAATGACATTCAATATCTGACTCACTTTTATGCTCAGTAAAGGTGACATATTGCAGAAGAACAAATCATAAAGCTGGCCTGGCTTTGGCTATTTCCTGTTTAGTCAGAAATAGCTGTTGGAGTTGTGTTTATCCCTCACATCACATCAGCAAACAGCAATCCTCCCTAAACACATTTGTTTAGTTGGTCCTGGATGTAAACACTGAGAAGTTCTGGTCTGTGTGACTAATTTCAGGAAGTTTTATGTATGAAAGAGTAGGAGAACAGTTACTGTGTGAGGACTGCTAGTAGGACTGGTGATCCTCTTCAGACTTTCCTTTCAAGGAGATGCACTGATTTGTCTACTAAAATCGCGTTGCTTTGTCTTTGTTCGGTATTGTGCACTACAGCTTTTGTGCTCATCTCAGCATATTTTCTTAGGGCTTTTATACACACACAAATGGCAAACATTTAGTAAATATTTGTTGAAGACTTCAAATATAATCAACTTTGAGAATTCAGATTGTTAGCTAAATTAAAAAGGTATAGTCTGCATGCAATCATCAGTCTGATTCCAAGTAAACTGTGGCTCAAACCAGGCCAAAGTCATAAAGTCTTAGGCTCAGAAAAAGCCTTAGCTGTTAACAAGAGCACAATAACTGAAAAAAACAGTATTACTTGAATTTGAATTCCAAAGTAGAAAGTGTTGCTACATGAACTCATATACATCAATTGGCAGCAAAAATAACAATCCTCACTTGCAACATCATCCTCCTTACCTCCTAACTTTTATTAGGAAACTCTCCTGATGTTTTTCCTCTAGTGATCTGCTTTCCTCACTCAAAGGGAGACTGAGCCATGCCAGGGAGTACAAGAGGAAAGATAAGACAGCCCTATTTTGATGGACTAAACCCACTGCCCCACAGTTTATCTTTGCTACTTTTGCAGGAATGTCTCTTACCAGTGCTTAGCATCGAAGGACATCTTCTGCCACCAAAATTGTTAGCAATAGACAGAGCCCCAAATCTAAGTCAAGGCAAATATAAGTGTATGCAAAGGAAGACAAGTTACATTTTTTTATCCAAAACTACACTTTCCAAGTCTTGTTATATAAAAGCTCTCACACTGCACTTCCTCCTGAAATCTACTAAGTTCAGTGTGTTTTAGGATTCCCCTTATCTCTTTTCAAATCAAGGGAGAGACAAATCACCACACAGGACAGACCTGAAGCACTGTCTGCAGCATCAGTAGGTATGGTGACCCACTGTAAGGGCTTTCTCCATTTTTGCAGTGGAAAAGTTCCTAAGATCTCTGCCAGCAAATCTTTAAGAAAGCAGCTGCATCTCTGCCTTTGCAAAAGAATAACAAAATTACTCAAAGACAGGGTAACAGCTATGCCTTTACTTTGCACATAAGCTGACCATGCAGGCACAGATACCACCATTCTCCTGTCGAAAACCTCTAGAATAAGCAGTTATTTTCAGCCCAAGAATAGGACGCAACTGCCAAGGCCACTTATCTTCTGCAAGTTAGGCAGAAATACTCAGCTCTTTCCAGCGCCCCAGAAATCCCTGGCCATCGAGACTTTCTTTGCTTTCTCTTCTGCAAAAGCTCCCACAACACAACCCCCTCACCTTTCCATGCAGGAGCCTGTTCAGTCTGCCAGCTGGGAATAGACCATAGCTGATTCCCAGCACCTCTGCCATTTTACAGCCTTGGCCAGCTGTTCTTGCAGGGCTTTAAAGACCAGGAAACTGCCATCCTGCCCACCACATAAAAAGAGGATATGCCCTCACTGCAGGGGAGTTACCAGCTTTGCTATGCTTGGCCAAACAGTGTGCTGGCCGAGCACACAACCCAAAGCCCTGTAAAACATTTGCTTTACACAAAAGCAAGCTGAGAATAGAGAAGTGGAAACTGTCAGATATGCCTGAATCAGGAATACAGCATTACCTTTATGCAATGTGACTTTGTCTCATACTGAAATAGGGCACAGCTGCATTTGTAAATAGCCCATTATTCACCCCTCTGTCCTTGTGTAAATTAAACAGGAACCTTCTGAACGACAATTCTGGCGTCCTCTGCAATCTTCTCTGGAGGCTCCACGTGGAGCCATCTTTTCAGGTGACTGAGATCTTCCAACTCCCATGCCATGAAACATGTTGGAGATGAAGGCAACTTTTAGCCAGTGGTGAGATATGGTGACACTGAAATATGGAAGTACCTATAGGAAAGACTTTTGTAGATACTTCTATGACAATTCTGCATGATTCGGTGACGAATTAAAAATTAAACTACATGGTACAGCTTTATTCACATTGTTATCTTATAGAAAGCTTTCTCTTGAAGTGGAATATTAAGTTAGTCATTTTGGGTTCAAATGTAACAGAATCTAATCTGGGCATCTACAGTTCTGACTATTAGCTGCTTTTATGATCTTGTGGATGTTTTATGAGTTGAGCATTAATTAAAAAGTGTTACAGTATAAATATGTATGTATTTCTTGGAAAATGATGCAGTCACCAGTCCCACTTGTGTTACTGCCCATGAGCCAGCCACGTTCAATGTCCCACTTGTACTTAACACGGCAGAAGTTATGTGTCTCTAGCAGCTTCTCAAAGAGAGTGGTTTTGTTGAGAAAGTATAGCCCAAGCTTCCCTGCTAAATGTAATTTATTTGATTTGATTTTCCCACGTCACTCATGTCCCTGTTTTGCCACCTGCTCTATCTCAGTCAGGATATAATTTATAAAACTCTGTAAGAAGGATGGAGACAATCTTCCTGTTACTGTTCTGTACAACATGAAGACAATGTGATCCTGGGTATAGGAACGCAGCCCCAGTAAGGTTTGAAACTAGATCTGGAAAAAAATCTGACTGATTTGGTAACATTGAGATTTCTAGGTACTTTAAAATGTGCTCAATTTGTTTTTGCAGTGCAAATAGTCACCGTCAAGAACAAATGGTTCCTTGAAGTTAGCGAAGCAGGGAATCAGAGGCTGCTGCTCCTGTTTGTCATTTGGAATTTTGCCACTGGCACAACAAGGCTGAGATTTCATGCTGGGATCTAAATGTGAATGACCAACCTATGCCAGAGGGGAAGCCACACATCCTTTTTTTGTTTTGGTAGGCTCAATTGCAAAAATAGGTAAAAGCAAGACCACGCAAAAGTCACTCTGCCTCAAAGGTGAGATTTCCTGAGAAAAAAAATGGACCTGACTCTCCATTTGCTACACTGCTCTCCATTAGCAGTGATGTGTCATGACTGATTTTGGTGCAGATGCAAAAGAGGGCAAAGAAATGGGTCTAATACATTTTTCAAAAAAACAAGACTTCCAGGCTTCCACTCAGGTACTGTGAGATGCCAAGTTTCTGCTGACCGTGCTTAACAAACATGTTCTCTTTGCATCTGTCTATGCCAAACCATGAACATTTAAGTAATTCTAAACTTTATCTTGATAGTTATTTTTCTTTTTCCCATTCATACTCTGACTTATATATGATTTATAATGTTTCTACTGGGAAAGTTTCATATGCAACTAAGCTTTCCCTTGTGAGAGTTTGTACATTATCATTTGGAGGCATCTTTTACCATAGTAATATTTCCTACATGGATTTTTAACTTCATCATTACTGGAAATGGTCTAGGTAATAATTTTAAATATGTTAAAGAGCTGCTGATATTTCATGCAAAAGCCTGACAAACATTCCATTAAAAATTGTGCTGGTGATAATTTATCAAAAGGCACACTTTTCTAATCCCCTTCTTTTATTACAGACTTTGCCACCTGAAGTTACACACTTAATTTCTAAATATACGATTGGCCCAAACTCCTCTTGTTTGTGTTTTCCCCAGAGGAAGATGCTGAGTCAGACAGAGATAAAGAAACTTTTAACACAACTAGTCATTCATCGTGTTCAACCCAAGATAAAGAGGGTTGGGTTGCAACAGTTTTGAAGCTTTCCTTTTATCAGGATTCTGTAAAAAACTCAGATTGAGACTTCCCACAAAGGGAAAAGAAATATCAGTTTCATTGGTACCAATGCAAGATCATCAGCCCCAGCTCATGCTACACAATGAGCAAAACTGAGATGGCAAGAATGAGGAGCATTAATTTTCACTCCACTGAAGATCTTTTTTTCAGACATTTTCTACTCATAGCTACCCTTATTATTATTTGTTTTCAGTCACTATTCACACACTGGGCATAAAGTATTCAACTTTTTATCTTTCTGTATTTTTACCTACCTATTACTTTCATAGGTATAACAAATTAGCTACATTTTCATCCAGTTCTTTCACTAGCATGTTGAATTTAAACAGAAGGTATTCAGATTACATGGATTAATTAGATGTTTTATTAAAAAAAAACAGGAAAATGAGTTGCAGAGTATAATATAAAACACAGCAGGCTTTGACGTTCTGCCTGGAAGCTGTTTAAAAAAAATAATAATAATTAAGAAGGAAATGAAGAGTACACTGTATTCTATGCATAAATGAGAGATATAAAAGGCAAATATTTGGTTTTAGATTATGACAAACTCAGATTTACACCAAAAAATGGACTTGAGATGTTAATTTAGCTAAATATGAGCTCTAATCAGTCATTCCTCCTGCATCATCTTCCATGGCTATGCATAATTATAGTAGAGGTGCCCCTACTGTAACACAACCTTTCACTGTAAGCTACAGCCTGAGGATGTTTTCTCTCCTTATCCTTGAACCCCCTTTGCACAGCCCTAAGCCCCATCACACATTTAGCAGGAACAGTTCAAAAACTAGATGGAGTATAATAAATTAATCTGGACTTAGTGGGTGGATAAAAGGTTCAGCAGGGGTTTGTTACAGACCCTGGGGACAAGAAGAGAGAGGAAAATGGAATACTGCACAATGACATTAGTAAGGCAAACAGAGATAATACTCTGTGTGCACGCCTGTGTGCATGTGTCTGTGTGTGTCTGCAGAGTGCTGGGGGAAGGGTGGCATCAGTATTCTCAGCCTTGAATCATCTTAATGTAATAACGATTGAATACTGCCAGGCTGCTTCCAGAGAGCCAAGGAAGGAGTGCTTCTACATCCTCCTTAAATTATCACACATCACCAAATCACAGACATAAGAACTCTACAGCAAAAGGCAAACAGCATTAGCAAGCCTCCATCCTGAAAAGTCAAAGAATCAGAAACCTTTGTTCTCTGACCAGATCTACCCAGAGAGGGAGGGTGTGCACAGCCTGCCTTAACTTTTATAGTAGGAGATGCAAGAATGAATTCTTGTGCTTTTGAATAACAGGAAAACACATTAGATACCAGAAACCAGGTTTGTCCTGATGTAAACTCTTACATATAGTACTATATAGTGCCATATCAGTGTTGAGAGCCAAGGTGGCAGCTGCACTGTGTTTGGCTGGCACTACCATCTTTCCAAGGAAAGATTAAACAATAAAAATGCTTCTGTCCTACACATAAGCTGTGAAATGGGCTCTCCTTTTCACACAGACTTGGACTTCCTACATGCTATGAACCATCTTCAGGAAGAACATCAAGGTAGAAGTGTATAATTTCATAAAGGAAACATTTCAGAATGCAGAGAGGCACACAGCAAAACAGAGTGCAAGGAAAGCAAGAGAGGGTTCAAATGGATTGAGAATTGCATTGTCAGAAGCCTACAAAACAAAAGGTTTGGAAAAGTAATTTCTGATGATCCATTTAATATTTCTATCTAAAATATGAAAGGTATCAATGTAATATTCCCGTCTTGAATATATATTCATCAAAACTCAACATGCAATATGCACTTTGAAAATGAAATGAAACAAAACTAATGTAATTGTAAAACATGCCTAAATAGCAGCTGCTCTTCATTCCCTTTTTCCACACCTAATGTAAGCAAGGGCTTGCCATAGCTCATGCCACTTGGGTTATTACATATTATTTCAAAGACTATAGATGCCATTTTACTTTTCCAGCAGAATTCTGGATGACATCTTTAGACACACAAGGAGAGGGAGATATATATTGCACCTTCTGCCCTACTGGGATCTGAGAAAACACATTGAAGTGCCTTCTACTACAGCTTGCATTGACCAGATCCCTCTCTCAGCTCTCCTAGTGCTGTTGAGGAAGAGCAGGGACTTGAAGGAGGTACTCCTGGACACCACTCATACTCTCCCCATGTCCATTGTTTTCTGGAACAACTCCCCCAACACAGCAGACCTATGCTTTTGGAAGAGGAGTTTCCAAGTTTGAGCCTAGCTTTAGTTTAAAAACATCTTTTTTTTGTACATTCTCTCAAAAACTGCATCTGCAATGGAATCTTTACAGTGCAAGAATTATATGTGGTTACTGGCTTAATCTCTGCTGGATTCTCAATGGCCTGTTTTTATCTCATGATTTCAGAACAATTTGGGATGTTGCACAACAAACAACAGTTCTGATGCAAAGAAATGGTAGCAATGAATTTTTGAAATGTAGTTTTTCAAGTTAAAAATCTGGGTATGATGCTGGATTGGCAACATCTGACTGACTGAAGATTGTGAAAGAAATAGCTAAAGCAGAAAAAAGGATGTTACCCAAAAAGTACCCAAAAGAGCTAGAAGTTAAAACAAGCCCAAGGTTATCAGATCTTTAGCAATATCTTACATATAATAAAAAATATGAAGATATCTAATTAACTGGACAGGGAAGAATATTTCCAGAACATGCAGACAGAGTTCATTTTGAAGTCATAGCAACTTTTTTCATCTGCTGGGGCTGCATCTGTCTGTTGCCAGAACGTGCTCAAAGCTGAGTATCTCTATTCCTGCATAACTCTTATTCACAAAACACAAAAAGAACACAAACAATGTTCTTCCTTTATCTGTTTGTAAGTATGCTTAAAAAAAAGCGATTCTGATAGTTTAAGACTATTTGTTCAGATTGCACAAGCTATTCAGTGCCAGAGTTATTTAAATCCTGGGAAGAGGTACTACAATAGATAGAAATGATGTATGAATGGTACGTAAATGATGATAATGGAAGGGCTGATTTAATAAATGGAAACTTTAAGCTGAAAGCATGAATGAGAAGGCACTAGTTCTCCAGCTCTACTGATGTGGAATGTGTAGTCACAAAAAACTGAGGGGAAATGCTGCATGTTGCCCTACCAAGATTTATCCCATGCTCTGAAAACTGGACACCGTTGGATAAGCTACTGAAGCTGCCACCTTGCAGATGATACTTGAAACAGACAATCTAATCATCTGCAGCACTTTCTGTAAAGCATAAGGAATTAGCTGTGCTGAACTGGCCTCATTTCAGCCTGCATAATTACACTCTGCACACCTATGATTCCTTTGCCATTTCTTAGGGAAAAAAAAAAGAACATATTCTTCCCTTGCTCTGAGCCTTTTGCCTAGAAAATCTCAGCTATAGCTGTAATCATCTTGTGCTTCAGTCTAATATCAAACTGTTAAATTTGCAATGTATTTTCAGATAATTTATTCTAAATCTTAAGATTATTATTGCAGGCATCTCAAAGGACTATATATTCCACCCTGCGTGTTCCAATAATGAGGCATGAAAGAGTAAACTGAGAGTTTGGTTTCTGATTCCTCTCCCTTTTTTGCCCTACCCATTTATAGGCTCTGAAAAGTGAAGTCATAACACTGTTGGAACTTTTTTTTAGTGGTTTAATAAACATGACATGCTTGCACTTGCTTTGCATTTTAATAGCAATGCAGTGGTAATAAGACACTTCCACAAATATAATGCATGCAATTACATAGGGTTTTAAGGGCTAACTTTTTGTCAGGCATATATATACATACATATTTTATAACTCTTTTGTTCAAAACCTAAAAATCCTCTCTCGATTTTCACTTTCCCATTATGGGTACCTGACTGCCTTTCAGGTAGAATTTGAAGGGCACACACCACTTGGAGCTGTTAAGAGCCGGATCTTTGTGACTGTATCACTGCAGTTAGCTTCAGTGGAAACTTTTCAAAGCCACTAGAAGAGTACCTATGGAAGTGGTCACATTACTGATCAGACAGTTTTTAATCTTTTTCTTCCTTGAGGACAGTTCCAACAAGAGGGATCTGTTCCCTAATCTGCATATATTTACACCACTTATATTGTAAATTCAATACAATTCTGATTGTATTTGTATTTTCCTCTTCTGCCTTCTCTTAACTACTTCAGTGCTCTCCTACATTTCAGTATACACAGCGAAATGTAACCTGACTGGTGCAGGGTGTGCTGCTGCCCTGGCATGCTGTGTTCCAGTGTGGTGTGTCTGGTGCCTGTGACCAGCAGATAGAAGTGACAGGATACTCAGGAGCGACCACTGAGAACATCAGTGCTAAGAGCAACAATGGCCAAACATTGTTAACACAAGAAGTTTGGTTCAGGATTTTAAAGTCCCAGAGAATTGTAATGGCCTGTCCAGGGTTTTGATTTGACCCATTTTAAATACCTTGTATCTATTATATGAGTAGACCTTCATTAACCTGCCCTGAAGTTTCTAAAAATTAAATTAAATCTCACTAGGAATGATTCAAGCAGTAAAGTGGTAGTTTTAGTTCTGACTGATATAACTTATGTTATGCTTCTGATTTTGGGCCATCACCTCTCTCTCTCTCTTGCCAGGCTCAGGATGACATTTCACTCAGTTTTATTCAGAGGTAAACTGGATGACCAGGAATGAAATTAATTCCAGAGTCTAGTTCAAAGTGCATTAAAATAAACAAAGGGACTAATATTAACTTTAGTAGAATACCTACAATGTTTAGTAGAGCACTACAGTTAACATAAGCCAAAATATGCACATAGTTTTAAAGGAAAAGCTTTAATATTCCATACCATACTGACAATATTTAATCTATGTTTATTCTAAGGAGCATAACTTTCTTTTGTTTCAGACGTTAACATTCATAAATTTACAATATAATATTGTATTTTGCTTTTGCATTAGGTTCAGCTAGACTGTTATCCTGACAAACACTTTTAAAGATTTTTTACTTACTAACTCAAGAGACTACAATCAGAATTTTTCTGCTACATGCTTTCACTGGCGTAGAGATTATAGGCTTGAGCAACTTACATTGGATAATAAGCTGCCAAATGAGATGAGGTAAAACAGTAACTCCACAAAAGGATCTAATTCAGTGTACTTACTGTGTGCTAGCATTACTCAGTGATTAGGTTATTAAATCCTCTCTAATTATTATCTGAAGCTTTTCATAAATAGCTTTTTGCAGAATGGGTCTTATCTAAAAAATTAATTTATTGTATGTTTACAGGCTTAAAAAAAGTGATTTTTTGATATAAACCAAAAATTACTTCCTTTTTAAATAAACCAAATTGGTGCTGTAATTGAGATGAGCATGCTATTTTTTCACACAATAATCTGATATGGGACTTTCTTCTCTCAAGAGACTTGCTTGATCTGCTCTTTATAGACATTCAGTCTCTGTAAATATGCTTTTGGTTTCTTTATCAGTAATAGTATTAGACCTGAATGCTTCAGTATACAATATAATGGGATATTAAAGGGCTTTCTGTATATCTTTTAGACAAGCTAGTCTAATAGAAATGAATACATGAAGGATATTCTTTACAAGTAGACAATACCATTTATAAGGATTTTCTTCTACCATTCTATCATATTTTTAGAGAAAATCACATTGTTTTCTTTCCTGTTTTTTCTCTCGTTCACTGTTTGCATTTTCTTCCTGCTTGTACTTTGCTACCAAACCATCTGACTATCAGTGTTGCCATGGGAAGGACTGCAATGCCATAAATTCAGAGAAGGTAAGTTCCTGTGTTCATTTTTTTTTCCATTTTATTCTTAAACAATCATTAGCACAGGTTAGCTGCTTTCATAAGGGTGTTCTGGCACTAGAGGAGGATTGTAAAATAATAATTTCTGGAAAAGATACAGCAAAAACATTCTACTTGTTTCACAGAAAGGAACCATCAGAAACAGGCAAAAGTCAATGCTTCCCAACTTGTAGATACCTGACTGAGAATTGAGCCAAATCATGGGCAGTTATCCATCTAGCCTTATGATAGCTAATATAAATTCCAAAAATGCTAAAAAACTGAGTTAAAAACATGTTGAATAAAAAAGAAAAAAATAAGTGCTGGATGCCTCAGAGGATTTGTGATGAAATTCAGAAATTTTCATTTTCAAATCACTGGTTGGTTTTAAGCAAATCTTAAATTAGCCACCTTTTAAACTCTTTAAAATGTGGCCCATCCACAGGGAGCCCAGTGGCCTCATCTCAGTTGCCAGTGCCAGCTCTTCCCACTAGAGAAAAGAGCTTCCTTATGCAAGCAGGCCCTCAGTGGGCTTGAAAGGCAAAGGCCAGAACATCCACCAAAAGCAGGTCCTCCAAGTACCACTGTAAATAACAGACCTGGGTTTGTTCAACAGAAAACGCTTTGAGCCACAAACGAAATGTCTTTGGACAAAGGATTCCTCAAATCCAATCTACAGAAGCAAAAGGGAATGTGCCACTTGGGCATGGCAGAGGCAGAATCACACACTGCAACGGGATCAAACTTCCTCATGTAGAGCAGCCCAAGTGCCTTTACATGTCAGAGCAGGGTCCATGTGCTGAACACTGTAAGGGCCAGCCAGCATCACCAGCCCCTATCCCCACGTCACCTGGGCACTGGGGGCTCACACCTCTTCCCTTGGGACACAGTTCCAAAGCTCCAGTCAGACAAAATGGAGACCTGCACTGGTACCTGGCAGTGAACACAACCTGGCCCTACTTCTATCACTGTATTCATCATCCAGTGCTGACATGAGGAACAGCTCATTTTGACCAGTAAACAACAGAAATGTGATTCAGGAGATACAGGAGAGACGTGCAAGGCTCAGCAGGCCGAGCACAGACTCACCGGCCTGTCTGCAGCCACGTGCTAATCTGACGTTTGGCTGACGGCTGTGTGCTGAGCTTCTCTGCTCAATATTTTGCATGTTGATTGGCTTGTTATTCACTTCTGCCTCTGCTGGAAGCCAGACTAACCTGTGGGGGAAGTGTGGAAAACAATTACAGTATATTGAAATTGTTATACAAGTGCAGTACAGTGCAACACTTTACATAATTTATTAGGTGTTACTACATGCACTGGCACTCACATGACAGAGATCTTAACAAGACCAACAAATAGGACAACATCTGTATTCCTGTAAGAGTATTTGAGATGAAAATTTAACATTAAACCAAAACTGTACTTACTGCAGCACAAACACTGCAATCAATTGGTCTGCCTTGACTTGCTAGGTATTATGTTAACACAGTATGGTTGCCAGAGTAAAACAGAAATGTTCACTACAGAAGCAATTCATTGCTTACTATTTTTGAAAATTAACAGTTAGATATATTTTTCCAAACCAATTCAGTTCAGTGTTACTTTCAATTTTCACGCATCATTTCTTTATTTTTGTCCCTTTTGTGCACACAAGATCAATTAACTGGTAAATAAAATTATTTTACAAACATAGCAAGCAGCAGCTATTATAAATAACAACTTATTTGCATATTTCCTTGTTTCTGAAGAGAACAGCGATGTTACAGGTCTGAAAATCTTTGCAACTCTAATACAGTGAGATATTGGTTTTAAGCAAATCTTCTGTTTCAGTAAGTATTCTAGCAAATATGCCATTTCTTATATTAAAATCAGCAAGCAGAACCTGGGTTTCAGATCTTGTCTCTTTTGCATCTTCAAAATTGATTGGAACTGAAAGCTTTCAAGCTTTATTGTTCAACTCCACAATTCTGTTGCTCTTTGTAAATGAAACAGAAAAGAAATGTATGTGAATATATCACACATTTCAAGGTAAATTAGTTTTTCATATTGTAAATGAATATCATTGCTTGTAGTCACCTTCACAGCATTTCTGAAGTTGAAGCTGTAAGCTGAATTTTGACTGAATTTTGTGAAAGATTCGGGAAAACATGACTCACGAGATTTTAATATTGGCAAAGACCCCCTTCTGATTCTATTTTTGATTTCCAGGGTCTCTTTAAATAAAGAAGATTTTCAAGACTGAGGGACAATGGAGAACAGCTGCAAGGATGATTTCTTTTAAAAGTGGAAATCAAAGGACAGCACTCCTCACGTGCATTATATATGGCAATCTCTGCGGCTGAATATCGAAGGACTGGCTGGTACTCACCTGCTGTGCTGAAACTGTGTGGCTAGAGAGGCTTTCCTAGACATATTTCTTGATGACAGTTGCATGCTGTTGGATTTGTTTCAGTGGCTGTGAATCTGTGAGCCATGAATATTGTGTTCCATTTGCCACTTCACAAGAAAAAATATTTAGTGAGCTTACGGCAAGCAGAACACCTCGTTAGTGCTGATTGGGGCAGAGAGGGTGATTTGTAGATTCACACATGCTGAGCTTCAGGCACTTTGAAAAAACTGCATTGGGCGAATTTGAGATTTATGCCCCAGCCCCAATGCAATTCATGTGTTGGGGTGCTCCTACTGAGACCCACCAATGGGAGCTGACAGCTGCACACAGTGCACTGGAAACGTTTTAAAGCTTGCTGTAAAGAAAATAGAGCAGTCTTCACCTAGCAGGGAGAAAAATCGATGAGTCGGCACTTGGCAGTGGTGATCAGCAGGAGGATGGAGGATGCTTCTGATGAATGCTGAGTCATTGATTTCCCTCCCTGATCAGCAGCAGCTGCTCCATTCACACTGCAGAGCCTTCCTGCCACGACCACACATGTCAGCAGGCTTTACTGTCATTAAAGCAAGAGGTATCAGCTGACAAAACACCCAATTTATATATTTTTGGGTTTGATAGCACTACTTTACAATTTCTAAGTTGCTTCTCAGCTAGGGCACCTAAAAAGACATTTGTATCAAGGCAGGGGATCTAATAGCACAGGCAGCTCACAGGTACAGACAGTATTTGCATGACAGATGTGAGAATGTCACCCAAGCCTTTAGTTTCTTTTCTCACCAGGAGGCATGAATTTCATAAACTCAGAGCACAGTCAAGCAAAGAGGTTAAGACATCATCTGAGAAGGTAGGCTGCAAGTCAGCTTACATGTTTAAAGGCAAACATATGTGTAAATATGCAGATGGACTGGGCTCTGCTCATGTACCATGCCTTCAGTGTTTGTGGTATAACACACTATGGCTGAAGAAAAAGCATAAGTGTAGTTTACAATTTTATGACAGTAAAAAAGCAACAGGTAAAACAGGTGAGACTACACTGAATGACTACAATGAAAGTAGTCAGAGCAGGTATCTCAGCATTTGATAAGGATGTATGTATTTCTTAACATGTTCACGATTTGTAATATTGTTCACATTTCCATAATTATTACTTAATAAGTTAATGTGTTTCTATATCTCTTTGAATTGATCTCTGAGGAAGCAGTTTACATAAGGAGAAAAAAGAAGAGAAGGGGCTGTCATGAGATAAATGCTGTTTCTCAGGATTAAAATTGACTGAAATACACTATTTATAGCCAGGCACTTCACTGCTGGTAGCTATGCTGAGCCTCTACATTTCAGGTTCCATTCATGACAAAATATGCATGACTTTGCCTCAAAAACACTCACAAAAAAAGTCATAGGTCAGGCTTCTGTGCTTGAACTGGTATTTCAGCAAAAGCTCATGTGGCCAGCCACAAAACCATCCTCCCTTAACTCGACGGGTGTTTGTCCTCTGAGAAAGAGCCTCTTCACCACAGTGACAAGCCTGGATTCAGGAGAGCCTATAACTGACAAAATGCATTTTCCTAGTTAATTCAGCTGCAGATTGAAAATTGCTCTTTTATAGTTTGCTCCCCGCTTTCATAAGACACAGGTCTACTTTAAATTCTTTCACTTTTTCAAGTGACCTCATCTCCTTGCATCAGTGAGTCCTTGTTAGGGCTGCGTTGAACTCAGTGGTTTTAGCTTAGATAGAATTTGGAAAGTGTACATCAGTTACAACATCCACTCAAGCTGCAGCGTTTTCTGATTTTATGAACTCTAAAATTTAAGATAAACATCACTGCCAGCACCTTTCCTTTGCCTTATCTCCCTACATTTCTGAAAGCCTGTCTTCATTCTGCTGTGCCTGGGGGAGCTGTGCAGGCTCCTCCTCATACCAGTGGCTGCATTAGCACAGAAGCTTTCAAGGATAACTTCTGCTCCTCAGGGAGCCCCAGAATAGGAGCAGGCAAGAGTGCTCTCATTCTTTTATTTCTTCACACATCTGGGGTCTGTTGTGTCTTAGGCTGTGCTAAAAATCTGTTAACTTGAGAAGCAATTCTTTGAAATCAGACTGTCAGCTATATTGCAGGTAATGAGCTGTGCAACTTCTGAAATCATACACGTATCACTTTCTTTAAATAGTTGACTGAGGGTATGAAAAATACAAAACAGAAATAGCAAATGAACTCAAAAGTATAATGTGACCCTGTCTCGTGTCTGGATTTCTTTGGTATGATCCACATGAACAGAAATGACTTGTGCATCAGCAGTTGCCACTGACACAATTAGCAGCAGTGTTTTTGAAGTTCTCTATTTAATTTGCCAATGATTTTAGTAAATTACTAACTTTGCAATCTGAAGGCCAGGTTGTGGTACTGACTGATGACCAGGTGACAAGGAATAGAAGATATATCAAATGAAAAATAAAGAACACAACTGATAGTAAATAATTTCATTATTGACTGAACATTAACACTGTATTCAGGACAGAATTCAGAGAGAATAGAATACTAGGTGTGTAAAATGCTTTTAACTACTATAACCCTAATCAGAAGGGAATTTGCTACCCATAAATAATTTCTAATACAAATTATGAATATTGGGACACATAGTCCAAGGCTTGGATAACAAGAAATTTCATTAAATAGATGTTCCAATGAACAAGATTCTGCAATGTTTAGATCATATCTAACCAATAAAATTAAAGATTTAGACATAATTAATATAGATCCAAACTTTTAACTAATTAAAATGAACAGGGTAGAAAGAATTGATTATACATTTCCTTATGAATGAAAATAAACATACAAATTAGTGTTCTTCTAAAGATAATGTCTCATTCTAATGCTTTGATGATAGAAATCTCACATTATTTTTAATGTAAGATTGTTACCGATCAGAAAAAATGTATGTTATTACAATTAGTCAGTCAGATTGTCTAAATCAGCGTGTGAGTTAATGGAGCTATGACAATTTACAATTTAATATCTGAGAATCTTCTCATCATCTTCAACCAATGAGGAACACAGAATCAACATTTGTAAAAACTAACACTTCCTTAGAGACGGTATCAAACAAAAACTTTTTCAGATGAAAAATGATAATCAGTGATAACACTGCAAAGGCTGTCACCATCAGCAGTACAGCCTCAGTATACACAAAAGAAGAAAATTTATCTGAAAATAAATTCAAAAAAGGCTTCCCATTATGATGCGAAATACTGAGAAGGGATTTAAAATTTTCCTTGAGCTCTGAAATCAGATAAGATCCTTGAAAATAGACTATCTAGATGGGGTAACATTTGGAGTCGTCGTATTCTGTGTATCCCTTTCTGATACACCCCTGAAAATAAAATCAGAGTACTCAAGAACAGCCCCAAATAGGCTGCCTTTTGGATACAGAAGACATCCTTAAAATATATTCCAAAACCTCTCAAATGTTCAGAGAAACAGCTGCTCAACCTTATGTCATATCACTACACCATTCTTGTTGCAAAAGATAGAGACCTTGCATAATCAACATATTTTCCTGGCATGGTCTCCTATCACTCCCATTCTCATACTGCTGCATTAGCAGCACTTCTGTTTGACCACTTATGCTGAAGATTATTTTCTAGAATAGACTTTCACAGTCAAAGCTTCATGAATACTGCTGGTCAGAGCTGTCAGGAGCCTTCTACACAGAAGACATCGTTTTACTTTTAACTAAAGACATTTGATCAATATTTGTTAAAGTTTTTAGATTGGTTTGATGATGTTGGACTAGAAACTTCACTGATATAAAACTGGTATAACTGTAATATACTCAGCAGACATATGCTGAATTAACATCAGTAAAAAATATGTCCCTAAAAATTACAATAAAAGAAGACATTAAGGAGGTATGCATCTTTTAAAAACTGATTTAAACGTAAAAATCCTCACTTTCCCTAGATACAACTTGGGAATATTCTAGCCTTTAAGCAAAGCTATTTGAAGGTAATGTCCTAGTGCAGATAAGAACCGAATTTGGCTCAATGTGCATTCACTGGATATGCTCCACCCTGCAGAAACACCTCTCCCCAATCAGGATGACAAAAATGTAGGACAGAGAGCACACCGTTCCAGTTCAGTTTTGCTCACTTTTTAAAGCCTTCTTTGCAAGCATCTTTTCTCTCCCTCTGTGTATGTGCATGTGTCTACCCCTCCTCTTTAATTTCTTTTCTCTGTAGGGCATCAGAAGTGCTTTTCAGGTGGGAGGGCAGCAGTGTAAAATTGACTGCCATTCTAGTCAATTTGCTTCAGCAGCCATTCCAAGTGTAAAGCACTTTATACACAAGGAAGCTTTTTAGACATGAAGACCAAGAAATCTATTCTTTTACAGCCACAAAGTCCCTGTGAAATCAGAGGTTTCAAGAACTCATGTGAGGATAGAATTTGGCACGAAATCCACGGGGGAAAAAAAAAGCCTATTAAGATCTTGCAACCTGTTTCCCCTTGTTTTTCTTACTAGTAGAAGGAAAATAATTTGTTCTAGAGAAGAACGTCTTTACCCAAGAACTTCAAGCAGGTTGTACACTGTACTACTGCAGCACTTTTCACTGACTTCTGCTGTCTGAAAGCAAATTTTAGTGCTATTTTAAAATCAAATAGAGAAATACAATTATCTATCTCCATCCAGCTCATGTGTCATGCTTGGTTGAGCTGGTATCATCAAGTGATAAGCACCATCCATTTCAGTCTTCTGGTGTTTACCGTTGTTTCTATGACCTTACATAACTTTTACTTAACTCAGTATTTAAACTGTAAAGGCTGTACCTTTAACCACTTTCACTTATTATGTTGAGGGCTGGTGTTGAGGATGTCTTGCTGCTGTTGATCTGGAAGGAAGGTCATTCTCACTGAAAACATGTGGTTGCTACTCGACGTAGGAAAACCCAGCAGCCCTCCATGTGGCCAGGACAACATCAGCACGGTCAGATATTTAGATCAACAAACAAGTCTTTTAAAGACAAACAGTCTCACTGATTCTTTCTCACAAATGCTTCAAGGCCATCATTTACGAAAAATCCAAAACAATAGCCAGTTGCCAAGTCTGTCAAGTAACTGCAATTATGGAAAGTCTGCTACTAGGTAACCCAGAAAGTTGGCCAAAGAAAGAGTGGGCCAAACTGCATCTCAAAAATATGGATCAGGCCTCGGGAGGCTCTTAGAAAGTGATTTAAATCTACCAGAAAGGTCCAGCTCAGGGCAAGCAGAGAAACAAGTCTTCTGGAGAGATTCCTAAAGCCACTCATAACAGGTCAGAGAATGCTACAAAACAGGAAGGAACTTCAAGAAGAAATGTTGTGGCTACTCCAAGACATCCTGAACTATATTCTTCTCCTTCCAGACAGACACTTTTTCTAACCTCAGCTTAATGAAAAAAGGTAACGGTTCTACAGTAACTTGTAACTAGCTTTAATGTCAAAAAAAGCTTCTGCCTAAAGCCTAGCAAAACATTCTGTTTTGCACTTGAATCACTCACTCTGTCCTGTCCACAAGGTTATTCCCTTTGGCTTTGCACCAGTTTTTTTTCTGTATTTGGAGACTGCTATCATGTTTGTATTCAGTGTTTTAACCTCCAGTCTAAACAATTCAAACACTTGTAATCTTTCTCACAGGTTGCTATATTGCTCTATTCTGCTGCATGGGAGAATTAAACCTTAACTTAGCATAGAACTTTTCACAGCTATAAAAGAAAAGAAATACTTCATTCATTTTGCAGACTATGCTCCTGGTTTTAGAACTCAAAATTTCTCCCCTCCAATTTTTTTTATACTAATATGCATTCCCCATTCATGTACAACTGCAGACAGCTACAACTCTTAATTCTTCTACTTTATCATTGTAAATTGGTTTGTTGTTTCTCACTGAGTTGATTCTATGAATGATTCTTCTTGTCCAAGTACAGAAACTGGACTTTTTTTAATTGTATCCTGGATTTTTTTTTCAAGCCACCTTTCTAGTTTGTAAAGATCCCTTGGAATTCTAATCATATTCTCCTCTGCACCCAGAGTCTTCAAAGCTTTGTGGCATCTGCAAATTTAACATCAACATTCCTTATCCTATCAATGAAGTCACTAATGAATATATTTAACAGTACCTGGCTCCAGACAAATCCATGTGAAAACACATTTGATATATCCTTTTCTATTTCCAGTAAATCATTAGTCACTATTCTTTGACTTTGGTTTCCCAGCTCATTCTGCTAATACTTTATAGTAGATATTCTTCTAGATCTTGTTTTTCCAGCTTAAGACAATGTTATGTGAAACAAGAAGGCTTTAAAACATCTCTAAAGTTAAGATCTATAGCTTCAAGGGATATGGGATACAAACAGCTCCTAGGCTTGTAGTAGCTTTTGCCTGCAAAGAGCCCTTCCTGAGCAGTTTTACACCAAGCGGGTGTTATCCCTTCACTTGCCCCAACTTTCTCCCACTGTAAAGAAATCACATCTAAGAGAAAAAACCCCACTGAGCTGATACAGAAAGTCATGGAGTTTGGAGTGGTACGGAGATCAAGTTATAAAGGTATACTGTCTCTGAGCATTCCTTCACACCTTGGAAAAATCTTTTAGCTAAAGACCCCTGATCCCACCTTCTAACTGTGGAGGGATTCTGCAGGTATGTGCAACAGAAACTGTGACCTCCCAACCACTCCATCCAATCTAGCCAGTTCCATCAGTTTTACCTCCTTCTCCTCTACCAGTGTTTGAGAAAGGGAATATCCAGACCCAGATTTGTGTACTAGCTTGGCCCAGTTGGGTGATCAAAGGAATACTGGCCTGAATTTCCTTGGTTACGTGCATTACATTAGGCCCTTATCATTGTTTGATATCAGTTTTTATGGTTTAATTACATACTAAGAAGTATTCTTAGGTAAGCTAGGAAGAGCTATCCTTATGACTCAACCAGCTGCATTTTGGCCAGCTGACTGTACATTTAATTAACATCCTGGGCATCAGTTCTGCAGTCCTACCCCAGGCAAATCTCCCATGAAAGTGAATGGGAGTTACCATCCGTGCAGGGCTGAACGGGGAGTCAATAGAACAGCACTACAAGTTTGGGCAAACAGTCAATCTTTATTAATTTTTCAGTAAAGCTGTTAAAGTATTTTTAGATTAAAATATTCCTTTTAGCTTAAAGAGATTCATTTTTTTCTTAACTAGTGTGTTTGAGTCATTTGTAAGCAGGATATTGGTGAAAACATTAAGAAAGGTTTTTTGTATTCAGTCTTTTAATTTGTATTCCTTCCTTGGTGTGGGGAAATTTGAGCATGGTACATTTCATAGAAGCAGTGTATATGTACCACATCAGGTGCATAGAAGAAAAGTTACTCCTCTGACATAGATAATTGTGCATGAAAAACTCCAGGTTGAAAGATACACTCTGGTCAATGCCCAGAGGCAGCAAACATGAGGATGTTTAATGTTTGGTAGTAGGCTAACATTTCACCCATTGAACTTCACAGTAAATCTGCTCTCAACTTCATAAAAAAAAGAAGTAAATTCTCAATAGTTCTGAAGCAAAATTTCAAATTCTGCTACTGGATAACCTTAACCAGAAACAGGTACTATAAAATCAACTTAGTGATGGGTCACAACTATGTGGATCTTTCACAACATTGACTTTAAGAGACAATATAACAACACAAATCCACGATGCTATTAAAGACTTTGGAAAAAGCTCAAAGGGATGAAGAAGAGCTGGATCCCATGCTAACTTCAACCTTTCCTGACCCAATCTGACTTTGCTGTTGCCAAGGACGCAGCTTCTGCAATGGAGCTGGGTCCCTTGTTAAACTCTCCTCACCTCAACAAAACCTCATCCCTCAAGGACTTAGAGACTTCCCACACCAGTCACAGCTCGGCTTCTCTTCTCAGGTGTCCTGGAAACAAGAAGGTTCCTCACTGGCTGAGAGGGACAGGGGAGCAGCATAGCTTGCCTTAAGCACCAAGTCACTGCTTTGGGGCTGGAGCAACAGACAGCACTAATGCTTGAGGGGGAGAGAAATGGGTTGGAGATCAGAGAACAGGATATAACACTTCCAGTGCAGCATCAGGACAGCACTGACCACATCTAATGCACATGTTGATATGGGGACTGTCCAAGGTGTTTCTTTTAAGAAGTTGGTGAAATCCAAGCACGGACCCTGCCAAACAGAAATGTAATTTGGATTGAAAGAATTTGTTGTGCTTTGCCTCGGAAGGCAATAACCTTAATTTGGTCCCCAACCACAGTGGCCACAAGAAGTAGCAGTAAAATGTATCTGTGATCCAGGAGAGAGCAAAAACTACAAGAGAAGAAAATCAGTGATGGACCAAAAATATCTGCACTGGAAACATACATTTGTATCTCACATGTTTTGCTGTTTGGCAGAAATTACAGACACTCGTTTATTTTGTGGAACAGGAGACAGAAGAGATTTTTTTCATACTGAAATGATCAAAGAATAACTTTAGGTTTTAGTTTTCTCTGTATTGTGTTTAATTGGGGCAGGGGGAAATGGGGAGAGGGGAGAGAATTTAAGAATCTGGTTGTCTTAAAAGAAGGTTTTCAACCTAATACTTTCAGCAGACAACTGTGCTGGGTAGAAATTTATCTTGCACTTGTCACATCTATATTAAATTATCTATTTTTTTCATTTTACAAGGGAAGACATGAACAGAACATTACTCAGCTGTCAGGATACAGGGCTGTGCTGCTGAGCAGAGTAAAGTGAATATATTCTACAATGCCTCAAATCCAGCACAAAGGTACCAGAGGAGGGATTTTTGTCACCAGTTTTTCCTCCTGTGTTCCTGGAAGGCAGTTTTCAGTAGGCTTTGTTTTGACTGCTTTTTGCTATGATGATATTTAGACACGATCAATGGCCCTTTCTTCAGCAAAAATAGTGTCTCCTGACTACAGTGTTACAGATAAGGACTGGAAAAACAGTTTCAGCTTTCATCAAATACAAACTGACCAATGTAAAGCTACTATGATGACTTATACAGATGGTCCTTGCCTAAATACCAAAAGGGAATAAAGAACAATGCTTGCAACTCATTTTTTACTGTTTTGAATGTATTTGGGCATATGAGAAAATATGTTAGAACAGCATTAAGACACATACTAAGAACATTCGAGATATTATATTCATGCTACCCTAGACTATATAAATGATAAAACAGAATGAAGACCACAGAATTTCCTGATAATTTCCTACTTTTATCTTGAAATCTGACTTTGTGGGTCTTAGATTTTGCTGTAATCAATTTTCTCACTTACAGGAATAAACATGTGAAATAGAGCCTTTTGTTCCTTGCAAGGACAAGTTTAGACCACAGAGTGGTTAGAGTTCCAGGGTTCAAGAAATGCCAGAAAGCTAAACCTGAGTGACTGAACTGTGATCATAGAGGGTAGACAGGCTTGGGGACAGTCAAAATTTATATTAGAGAAAAACAAATGCTGGAAACCAAGACAGTTCCTGTGCCTATGAGTTCCTTCCAATACATCTGCATGTCAGCAGTGCTTTTTATTACATTTCCTTGACTGTCAAGGTAGTACTGTTCTTGTGGGTATGGCAAGAAGTTGAATGAGAGCTCTTTTACATGAGAAAGTTATGTACAATAAAAATAGAAAGTCATATTACAGTGTGCAAGCAACTTTTCAATGTACGTGTATACTCAGTATACTGCAGAGTTACCTGCCTTTATGTTTTACTACTAACTGGGAATACCAGAATGGGAGGATAATACTATTCAGGTAGTGCTGCCCACATTTAAAGCCTAATATATCATACTGTTCATCAGACAGAAAAATTGCAGAAAACAAACAAAAGAAAAGAAAAGCAAACTTACTCCACTAAATAAGCAAGCAACCACAAAGGCAAAATATCAAATACCAACCCTGAGACATTTTCCATAAAAGATACAGACACCCAAACCCTTAACTCTGTTCCTAACTCCCACCCTGGTGAGTCACTGTGCATGGAGAGCTGGACATTATTTGTTTGCCAAGAACATGTTTAATCCAGAATCTGCAGACACCAGAGATGCACGAGATGCATACAATGCACTACCCCAGCTCATTTTCAATAGGGTAAAACACCAAATCAGCTGCCAAAACAAGTGCAAATCTTCAGTGTTATCAGAAAGCTCTGAACTTGCACTATGCCATCTACCACGTCTGCTCAGCTTCGTTTCCCCTCACAGATTCCTTTCAGCAGTTGCACTTCACGTGGCATTGGGTTACATAGAAGCCTGCTCAGCTCTTGTTTGATCTTGTTTGTTTACCTTAGTCATGTTATAAACACTAAATCTATTTTCTAGCTCATGACAAGTGCATCCATTATTCTTTCTTTCCAGCATCCTAAATGCTGGCCACAGAAACGCTGCTGTTTTCTGGTTTCCATTTTCTCTGACAGAAACAGCTACAGAGGTTTATGTGTAATTTGACTTCTGAAGTTCATCAAGCTTTTGCAGTTCCTAACTCGTATGCTGCATATAGAGACAAATATAATTTTTAGTTTTTTCTTTTCAATAACTTTTGAGGAATGAAAAGGCAAATTGACAGTTTGAACCCAACTATGTAATTCATCTCAGCTCAGGCTAAGTTGTGGCAAAATACCTTGAGAAAGGGAAGTAGGAGGCAACACATCTCTTCCTCAACCAGATGTTTTTGCTAAGAAAAAATAAACTTCTATCTTTCAAATTAACTGTCAGTCAGTAGGGTCCAGGCTGATACCCCCTCCCTTGGGCTTTTCAGTCTGAGGATGCTGCTGAGCCACCTCGTGAATGAGTTTCTGGAACAACACAAACAGTGCATCCCTGGACCACCTCCAGTTTCCACTTGTGCCAGTGGCATATCTCATGGCTGTCTGCCTTTCAACATTTATCATTTAGCTATATTCCAAAACTGAAGAGCAGTATTTTCCCTTAAAACAAAGACAGAACTTACTAGAACACTGATTAAAAGAACATTCTTTTGTACTGCTGAACATCCTGCACTACTAATAAATTCATAACGAGAATAAAAGGTGTTCAGCTCAGTGGGGAAAGGATAGATCCTTGTACTTCTTATAAATATAGATACATATTTTACAGGGATCATTTATAAGTCAGACCTAATATTTCTTTGCACCTTCTGTAGTAGAATATTTGAGACAATGAGGAGGATGTAATTGGTCTTCATGCCATATGAGGAACCTCCCACATACACTCACTTACTGTGAGACTGCTAATAACCAGCAATTTAAGGAAAGCAGCATATTTATCTGCTTTGGAGTATATTTCTATGTATTAGGGTATTTCAAAGGCATTTCAAAGCCATGCAGCAAAGGTCTCATCCCAACACTGACTCTGACTTTTATGGCAGCAAGAACTGGACTCTAAGATACTGCCCATTTGCAGAAGCAGAAAACTTTTTCAAAACCTGCTTTCTGAAAAATATGAATTCAGGTCTTTCTAGTCCTTTATACCACAGCTTGGCAGAGCCACTGGAAAGCATGAGTGCTGTGTTTCTTTTTCATTAGCAGCTTTTTGCCCAAGATGCTTTCCTTGCTATTTGATTTTTCTTCCTTTCCATGCTTTTCTTTAGCTTAAGAGATTCTGCATCAGCTGCTGGAATATGGATGCCCAGGAACCATTGTAGCATTATGTTGTGCTAAAGCTCTGCAGGCTCCTGTGACAGTAAATCCCCACCCATGGACATACAAAGTGTGGATCTGTCTTGACATCTACCCTAAAATTTCCCAGAGCTTCCCTTCAAGACCTCAAGGGAAATATCTTTACAGTTCATGTGCCTTATCACTCTTATTTTCAAACAATGTGGTATATGGGAGTAAAAGCCCTCTCCTCACACAAGGGAGGCAGGCAGTAAAACAAGAGTGCCACTGTATGAATTAAGAGAAAGATGAAAAAAATTGAGATAATGTTAACAAGAGCACTTGACAAAACACAGTACTGTCCCTAAAAAAAAGCTCACCCAACACTCAATACCAGTGTTTTTACCTCAGTAAACAAAAGCAACACATGTAGTTATTAAAATTAAATTTTTAATAAAAATTATGTAAGATGATACAGCTGAACTACAAATGACAGGACTTTATTCTGTCCTACTGATGTTTTTGCTAGTGGTTTTATACCCCACTGTTATTTTTTAGGTCACTTCAGTTGTTTTGGAAAAGGACTGTATTTTTACTCATTTAAATGTCATATACATGTACTTCTTTGCCCAGTGAATAATAGGAAGAGTTTCTGATAATTTGGGAAATTCAATAACATACTGTTTACAAACTCTACTTGAAGTTGAAGAAGGACCAAGAAAAATGCTGAAGAGGACAGTCTCCCTATGAGGAGAAAAGTATTTTTTAATCTGTAAAACTCCTGACACCGAAAGATGCTGACTGGAAAGGTCAAAGTGCCTCTCTGTGTTTGAAGGAGAGTGCCTTAGTTAAACAGGTCCTTAAAGAGAAGGAACTCACAAATCCTGGCAGGACATATACCCAAATCTTGAAGAATAACTGTAAGCACTTAGGACGGCCACAGAACTCAGGAGAGAGCTGAGTGTTCTATACGGATATGCCAATTTTTCCTGCTAAGGCAAAGGGGATTTGCTCTGCACAATGAGATGACTTCCTGGTCTGTGTTTGTGACTGTATGGCTGAGACTGGTCAGTCAGACAAATGACAGGAGAAATAGACAATGAACCTCAGCAGGTTAAAACTTCTGCTGGAAATTAAGGCAAGGGGGACCGAATGCCCCTCCTTTTAAACAGTGATGTCAGAGAAAATATCTCTGCCAGAGAGGATGGCAAAGGTGGTGCCTGGGGCATAGTGAGTGATCCTGGGGAAGTCTGGAGTCATGTCTGTAGATCCAGACACAATCCAGTGAATGCTGAATTTCAGGGATGTTACCACAGCTGTGCAACAACCCTCACCAGTAGTGCTGCTTATGAATGTACACACAAAACAAGTGTCCAGATATGGAACAATGCTTTGAAATGGCTGCTTAGTGTCTCCAGAAAGAATTGATTAACTTGAGCTGCTCTATCTTCCTGCAATTACAAAACATTAATGAAATTCAAACCCCACAGAAAAGCATGGATCTGAATGTTCAGAAATACTTGGGAAGTGGACAATTACTTGGCCATTTTCTAGAAAGTTTGAATTGTAATCTAAATTAACAGAGTGCACTACGAGTCACACAATTATTTCACAATATATAATCATCACGCATCCATCCCATTTGTTTAATAAATTTTGTAAATTTCCTAGTGAAAGAAAACAGTTAAAAAACCTAATCTAACATCAAAAAGACACTGCACTTCTCAGTATTATTACTGCACAGGCCCTCTACCTGCACAGCACTGTTTGTATTTCTTTGGGCCAGCCTCCACAACAGGAGGCCACAGCCAAAAGCATGGCTCTTCTGGATACTCACTGTCACATCCTACAGCTACAAACTTAACCAAATTCAGCCCCAAAAGCTTCTTAAACAGAGCTACATTTGGCAGTGCTTATGCACAGCACTGCTGGTGTCGAAACGTTTGATATTGAAATCTCACATATGCCCTTCGTTCTAAAATAATTAGTGATTGTAATTTTGTCCCAGGCTGTGCACTGCATACTCAGACAGCACACAGAACCCATGGCTGTGCCATCTGCAAATACATTCAAACAAGGAAGTTTTGAGCACCTGCCAGAAAGCAAAATATCAGCAGAAAAATACATTTACTCAAAGAGAATGAAAATTTGCATGGCAGCAAAAAGAAACCAAACATTGCCATCACCATTTTGCTGCTGAAGCGCTATTGTAAATGTACATTGATTGTTTGCTCACTGACAGCAAACAAGAAACAGGCTGCTTGTGTGGGAGCAGGATACAGTCTCTTAAAGAAAAGGCTCTTCCAAAATATTGAGTCAAACTGCTAGGAAATTGATCTGTCCGTTTTTGTTTTTTAAGTGAGAAAAATAAGTGTCTTTGATAATTAAAAAACCCCAAACAAACCAACCAATCAAACAAACAATGAAAAAATAAAACCCAAAGCAGGTTTTTCCCTGGAAGTTTCTGAGAAAAACTGTATTGCCCTTAGAGCTTAATTTTTTTTATTACCATCTATAATTGTTTCCCAGGGTGTAATCACTCACATGTAGCTGGAACAGTACTGACTAGAAAATGTCTCCTATGTAGGCTTTATTTATTTTTTCCAGAGAAGGGAGACAGAGGCCTGAAGCCATGATTTTGCCTTCATTCTGTGTGCAACATATCTCAAGGACAGAGCACTGGACTGTAAACAAAAGGGACAGCTGTAAGGTCATGAACATTCCTGGAAGCCTATTATACACAAATACAATGTGGAAAGAATATGGAAATCAGACTGAGCTTTAGCAATATTCATTTTATGCAGAGTTTTACATGTTTCTAAGAACCCAAGCTATTTCAAATTCTATTAGATCTTTTGTGTTGTATCATTTAATGTATTACAAAGCAGCTTTAGCTAACAGCAGAGGTGGGAGAAAAGTATAAATCTCACAGCAGAGCGTAAAATAACCCTCTTGAGTCAAAATGTTGTCTTTTTTGGAACAAAAAGTAACCCTATATAAAAAAGGGAGTTTCAGTGCTAACTATACTAAATGGAGACAACTGAGGAAGTATGAAAGGAAAAGAGATAAGAAATGTTGCCTATGTGTTATTTAGGTTATTTTAGTCTATCATCTTCCATTCTGCTTCCAGATGATCCTTTTACACTTGTCTTTTAAGTAAATAAATAACTAATAGTAACAAAAAGGCCCTAACAGTTTCAGGACTGCATGAAAGGACACAAGTTCTTTGCAGCATATTGGCCTTTTTTTTTCTTTTTGGTTAGGGTGGTTTTTTGGTGGCTCTTTTTTTTCTTTTTTTTTCTGCACAGGGAAATATTTTCAAGACATGTTTTTCCCTGCATATTGTGCTTACACAGACTTTTTGGTAGTGCTCCAATAGAAAAACGTCTGCATGTGCAGTTCTAAAAAGCTTTTCAGCAATGTAAATTATTAAAGACACAGGGACTAAAAACCATACAAATGCAGTGAAATGCAAAATCCCTGTTGGCTGCTGTACATGACTGAGTTATGCATTGCTTTCTCCTTATCTTCATTAAAGTTTGCACAGGAAAATCATTCTCTGTAGTCCGTCTTCTCTTCTGTGTCAAATGCTCAGCCATATTCTATGTCCAAAGCACTGCCTCCTCATGCAACACTCACTAACTCCTCAAGCATGGGGACTAGAGGAAAATTACATGGATACTTCTAAATTCTCCAGTTCTTGGATTATCACACGTCGCTCTTGGCACTGCAACTGCATGAACAATTACCCACGAATCCTTACCTATTATTTTACTGGATAGTATGTGCCAAGAATGACACAATGTCAAGTTAAAAAAATATATAAAACCTCTCACCTGCTCCTAATAACTCCCCCTTCCTACCTAATTCTTTTTTTGCCTGAGAGAAGAGACAGGCCTCACAGTGAGCCCCAAAGGTCAACAATCATGAACTCCACTGGAGCTGCAAGAGCAGTAAATTCCACAATTAAGAACTAATACAGGAATGTGTATTAGTTCTTAATCATGTGTCCCACGTGATTTCAGTGGTTGTAGTCAAGGTTCATGAAAGCCCTCCTTGTCAAAAATCAACAGCAAATTACCCCTACAAACAAACTGGAGCCCAATGCCTCTTACAGATGGCAGTATCATATTCTTGAATATTGAGCTAATATTTATTTGTTGCTGCAGCATCAAGTCTGTATGACAAGCATATGCCAAAGTGCCAAGAACTTCCAAAGACAGCACCTCTTCTGTTCTGGCTCCTCCCCTAGTAACAACTGGCATAAGGAATACAATATTGTTTCTGTAAGAGCTGAACAGTGAGAAGTGACCTGCATAGTCTTCGACAGATGGAAAAATCACAAGCAGAAAATTCATTTCTCACTGAAATGCATTTCTCACCACTTTTTTTCCTTTGATACCATTACAATAAAATATTTTTTATTCTAAGAAGGTCTCCTGAATCCACACATCAGAGGCAGAGGCTAAGTATTTTACTGGCACTTTCTCCTTTAGCAGCTAGTCAATCCAAGGAATCTCTATTCTACCTGCTCTGCACCACTCCCAGTAAAATGTGATCAGTAGATAAATGGGAGAGCAAGAGGGAGGAAGCAGCATAGATGGTCTCAGTGCCAGCAGCCATCAGCCAGGCAGGTTTGTGTGCCATTAGGAGAAAGAAATACAAAGTGCTCTTTATGTATGCTTCTCTTTATATTAAAGCAAAAGCTCCAGGAAGTAACTTAAAATCAAAGGCTGACAGGGCACAGTGAATCTGAACAGCTGTAAGACAGCTGGGGAAGGAGAGGCACACAGAGAAGGAGAGGAGAGGAAGGAGGAGATGTGGGTACAGAAATAAAGTTGAGCAGTAAAGTATAAATCCACCTCCCCCCTTCATCTTTTTCCAGCAGATGCTGGCACACAGCTAAGTTTAGTTATTTTAGAGTTTTTCTGAACTCTGTTGAGATGCAGAAATGTTTTTTAGCATTTCAGAGATGTGCGTTTCCCCCTTTTTTTATTTTTTAATTGTTCAAATACATTAAATGAAGCAAACGTAACCAAGCTTTTGGAACTCCCTGCTAATATATCCAAGTGCTGAGGCAATCTGAGTGGATTTACTTCCAAAGTAGTTCCTGTTTTATTCGCTTTCTGTGTTAAGAGTCCAGTGCCACAGAGGACTTGGCAAGCCTAGTGTTCAGTATTTATCATGAGGAGCTGGCTTTTTATTTCTTCCCAGGACACAATGTTGATACAGACTGAACTCAGTACTGAAACAATGCCTGAGGATGACATTAACAGACACTGCTGTGGCATAGGAAATCTTTCAATATTTATTCTGTTCATACATATTCCCAGCAGTAACAATGTAGTTAATAAATTCACCTGAAGTCTCCACTAGAATTTTTCATTTCCCATCTAAGCTGTTTCAAAGTGCTCCTTTGCTCCTGTGCACTTTACAGTAGTTGCGAGGTTTTGTCACAAATATGGAAGAGTAAGATCCCTGTAGACCCAGAATTACCATATCCTATATATTAATCAAAGTTTGTGAATCCACTTAAGATCGTAAGATTAAAGTAACTTAAAAGTTTAAAGTATAAATATACATATATTTATTTTTAAAAAGAGCTGGAACATGTTGGTAGTCTTAGAATTCACACCATTTTCTTGTTGGGTCAATAGAAAAGGATTTTCTCAGCTGATATTTGAAACAGACTGCTGCTAAATCCTATGCAAAGTCTGGAATGCATCGTGCCTACATGTGCTTACATTTTTTTTATATCACCAAGATAGCTAGTTACACAGCATCACTTATTTATTTATAACTGTATGACTTTAATGTTCTTATGCCTATGAGATTCCAAAATCAAGCACGGCTTCAACACAGGGAATACCTGCTTGTGGATGTAAGTACCTGAACAGCAGGGAACTCATCTCAGCTCATTTCAGGAGCTCATTCAAAGGTAGTGTGACCATCAGGTCCAGGGAGGTGCTTCTCCCCTTCTCTTCTGCCCTTCTAGACCGAGCCTGGAGTTCTGCATCTGGCTCTGGAACGTCCTGCAAAAGAGAGATGTTGGAGTGAGTCCAGAGGAGGCCCTAAAGATGCTCCAAGGGCTGGAGCACCTCTGCCTTGGACACAGGCTATGAGAGCTGGGGGTGTTCAGCCTGGGCAAGAGAAGGCTCCCAGCAGACCTGAGAAACTTCCAGTGCCTAAAGGGGCTACAAGAGAGCTAGGGAGGGACTTTCTACAGGGGCATGGAGTGATAGGACAAGAAGGAATGTCTTCAAACTGCAAGAGGGTAGTTTAGATTAGCTATTAGGAAGAAATTCTTCCCTGTGAGGGTGGTGGGGACCTGGCACAGGTTGCCCAGAGAAGCTGTGGGTAACTCCTCAATGGCTGGAAGTGTTCAAGGCCAGGCTGGATGGGGCTCTGAGCAATCTGGTCTGGAGGAAGGGCTCTCTGTCCAAGGCAAAAGATTTGGAACAAGATGGTTTTTAAAGTCCCTTCCAACCCAGACTATTCTGTGATTCTATGATGATTCAATGATTTCATGCATGGACTATGGCAGGTCTTACTTGGCATCATACTCCAGGTTATGATAAAAATTAAAAGGGTACACTAAAATCCTCTCCTGTTTTAACTATCACACCTCCACTTGCTTCTGTGGAGCAATGCTAATTGCTGAAGAACTGGACACATTTTAAAATTCCTAATGAAAATTCACTTAAGGCTTCACCATTGGGATCACTGAATGCTGCGTCAGTGTGTGGGCTGTCTGTGAACAAAAGGGTTTTCTTTAATACATGCTGAAAATGGAAACTATCATTAGTGATGATGTTCTGACTGGGAGGCATTTTTCAGTGACAACCTGTACAGAGAGAAGTGTTCTGGCCTAACATTGAATTCAGGGGTTTTTTTAAGCACAAGTCCCATACAGAAATCCAATGACTGTTACTCAGTGTTCTACCTGTGCCTCGAAAAAACATACCCACGAGAGATGTTCACCTCATGTTTTCTTAGTGCAATATTTATCCTGAAAAAGCACTTAGGGACTTAAGCACACATATATGTGGTTATTTATATTTGCATAACATTTACATATAAATGTGTGCAGACCACTTCACCCTGACTAAACTAAAATCATCCTTTGAACACTGCAAAACAAGTTTCAGAATAAAATATCACTAGGGCTTTAGGAACTAAGGAATACTACAAATTTAAATTAAAACTTGATAAAAGGTAATTACCCTTGAGGAGATGCTTCCTCTAAAAGCAGTTCCTATCTTTAAAAAAATTGTCATATTGTAACCTCTAAAATATGTGTACTTATAAATTTAAAAGACTGTTTAGTAAGAAATTCATATGCTCTGATTCTTAATTTACACTGTAAATAGATAAAAAAAGGATATATTTTGAATTTAAGTCAGGACAAAAAATCATGTAAACACGAAAGGGCAATTTGAAAAACCGACAACTGTCTGAAAAATTTCTGGCAGTTCTTATTAATCATATATAATCACACTTCTTCCATTTGTTTTACATCGTTGTGAATTTGAGTAGACTCAATATCCCATTTTTACAGACCCTTCACATTGCCAAGCAAAAGACAAAATGTTTTAAAAATGGGTTCAAAACCACTGCAAGATCAGTGGATATAACAGCAACTGCAAAACAACTTACATTTAAACTCTTACTACACTAAACTTCAAAAATCTTAGGCTCCGCTTAGATTTGAAAGATACAGAATAATGCAAAAATATTTAAAAAAACTATTCCAACACACATGTCTTTAAAATAAGTTCTGTTCTAAAGACATCTGACTGTTGTGGCAATTCTTTTCTCTGTCCCTATTTAGATCTTTATTACCAGGGCACAGCAAAACGCCAGCTAATGAATGAGAATCCACTTTATTTTCACCATGATCAGTCCTATATAGCTGAAATGTGTTTTCCGGACCAGGATTTGACTTTCACATAAAAATATCAACTCTGCTATATTCTGGTCACATACTGATCCTGGTCTTTTTACATCTTCTCTTTAACTAGGTACACAAGCTATTGTTTTAATTGAACAAATAGAACAGTTAACTCTAGGCTGTTGTACTCGTTAATCTGTGGTCTAAATACAGGTTTCTTTAGCAAATTTTCTGTATCTATCACCAGGAATTAAATGCGTGCAGACTTCACATGTGACTTTCCACTCACTTTCAATCTAATAAAAATAGAATCCCTAAGTGTTTGAATGTACAGTTCCCACTTTGTTTCTAAATTTGGGGCATTACTTTAAATTATTGTTTGAAGCATCTCTCCCTAAAGGAGATCAGAAGGAAAAAAGACAATGTCTAACTGTAAAGTCATGATTGTGGGGGAGTTTTCTTTCACTCTGTGTTCTGCAAAAAGCTGTTTTGTGGCATTGCAGAATGCCATGATTTGTTGCATCTTACTGCAAGGTGAAAGGAAACCTCATCATCTGATCACCACTGTATCTTTACAAGCCCTGAAGATAAAGTATGGAAAATCTATAACTGCAATGTTATGTCTGTTGCTGCTGCGCTCTTTATTAATCAATCAATGCCTCTCAACAAAGCTCTTTCAGCCTCATCCTGTAGCAGTTAGACCTATAATCAGCTAGACAAAAACAGTTCAGAGATGCATCCTTTGTGCTTCTATGTAATTTACATACACTAAAAAAATCCCTCAGCATGCTATTCATAACATATTATGTAGTATAGAATGCACCACATTATGTGCTATAATCACAGCCATTACTTAAATTGGCTAAAACGTTTTTTTACATTCTGGAGTAAAATTCACTATTAAGAACAAATGGATTAGATCATTGTTTCCCTATTTCCTCCATAAGTAAAACACAATTGTTAAATAAGTCCCTGACCTTCCTGTGCACATAAGGTAGGATGAGAGTACTGTTACAGAAATGACTGTTGTAACAATTTGTAAACATTTGCATCTGATTTACGAACACCTCCTGGCTAATTTTCAATAACGAAAGGGAATTTTTCTGAAACTGAACCACAGCCATCAGTGGAGCAAAAAGCATCCCGTGCTGCATGGATGAAGCTTCAGCTGACGCCCTTCCTGTGCCATTTCAGACACTGCTATCCCAGGGAAGCGATCGATTCCCTCGCCTTTGTTTCACCGTGGCTCTCTAGGGGCTTGTCTCACCTGAATTTAGCCCGGGCATTTTCACCTCCTACTGTTTTAATAAAAAATCAGATTTGGAAGAGTTAGCATTGCAGCTAGTGACTGCAGACTGGATTTTACTTTGCTTTTTTTTTGTAGGCAAATAGTCCAGAGGGGAAGGAGCCTTCATTTCACCAGCTTGCCCACCTTGGGCAGCCCCTGCACAGGAGGGTCAGCAGATCTGCAGTGATCAGAGCTCTGGGTCAGCTGCACGGAGGCTTGCTAAGAAAGTCATCTGTTAAGTACTCAAGAAAAGATTTATTTAGAAAGCTTCCGTAGGAGGCCAGTGATGTGGATACAAGGGTGACAAGTCCCAGGTGCTCTGCTTGTTTTCGGGGAGGAGTGAGCCAGGTTGCTCTGGGAAAGAGGTAGGGAGAAGCTTGCTTGCAGGTATGTTGTCTGACTCACACAGAAATGATAGGAAGCAATGAAGTTTTAGTTTAAAAGACATATTACACTTGTATAAGCTTTTCTGAAGATGTCAGCAGTCTAAGAGACTATTTCTGTCCCGCTAAAACCAAACATCTAGCTGTAAGAGGAGAGTACCTCACATAAAAAAGAGGATGTAAAAGCATTACAAGAAATATATATCTTATACAAACCAAACTATAATATGCTGTAGTCACAATGTGCATTATGATCTCTTCAAACAGCTGTTTAGGCATTTTGATAAAAATACATAGGACTTGCTAAAATTTAAATCCCTCCTTGTAAAAATATCTTTATTTTAAAATTCTTGAAATAAGTTGTGATTAAATAAAAAGTAAAAAGCTAGAACAGTAAAGAAGGTAAGATCAGAGATGGTTTCTTCCTCTGTATTTTCATATCCCATTTCCCTTAGTAGTATCTGAAAATGTGGATTTGGCTAGTTCTTTGAGAAATTAATGGTGTAACATACTCTTACCCAGAGTCTGAATTCTTAGGAACTATCATTGCCTACAAGTCAATAATACAAATTTATTTTGATTTTTTTCAGCATGGCATTTAGGCCATTAACTACCTGAGTTCAAATCCACACAGTCTTTGAACAGATAGCAAAAGTGTGAATCACCAAGCTAAAATCTAACTCTCCAGACACTAAACTTCCCTGCATCACTTATTAGCAGATACAAAGCCAACAAAAAAATTCACCCTTCAGTTCCAGTTTCCAAATGCCATCTATCATCATTTTGATCCTCAGTGATAGAGACTACTGGAGAGCACACCCCACAGAACTTTCCCCCTAAGAAGAAATTCAGAATGTGGGCAAACTGGGACAACATGCTCTCTAAAATATTGCTAAGCTTCCCTTCATTACTGGAAGATCTTAATATCAGTTTTGTTCTGAATAGGCCAGAATTTTGTGGAAGTCTGAATCCAGTTCTCTACTTTGGAGATGAGATCTGTATTTACTGATGCAAATACAGTACCTGAGTTTTGATTCAACATAATCTATGTATCTCTGTCACCACAACACAGCACGGGCTGCACTGGGGCAGTGTGGCAGTGAGACTGTCACTGAGGGTGAGCTGTATTGGATGTAACATGCTCCAGAGAGCTGTATCCAGTAGCATGGTGTCAAACACACAACTGGATTAGCAAATCTCACTGGACTAGTCTGGAAACCACAACAGATGCTGGCAATCACAGAGACAGCACTGGAGTGCAGCCTCACGTATTATCCTCACCCTTGGTACTGCTATGTTGAATTCTGACAGGGACTGACCTTTCACAGGCTTCTTTGGATAGAAACAGTCAGAAGATCTTTTCTGTTTGCCTGCTATCAAATAAATAGGTCTTAACACGTACAATGTTTTAACAAAGATATCTAGTTGTGTCAATTCTCTATATGACCAAAAAGCCTCCCACCAAAATAAGGTGACAGAATCAAAAGATCCCCTCTCTCAGTAATGTGATTATGAAAACTGAGAGAGACTTTACAGCAGAATGTGTTGCAGGCCTCAGAAGTCTGCAATCACTCAGAAATTAGCTGGGAATTTTAGATTAAATTTTTTCTATAATCTTCTTCTGTCAAGTATCAGTACACTTTGCAGTTAATACAAGAATCAGGTTGATTTGACAAAGTACCTGAACATGGCCCCACAAATGTGCCTCTTTACTGCTTTTATTTATTTACCAATTTGAAATTGTGGTATACTTCTGCAGGTGTTTTTATGATGTCTACAGCTGGAGAGGGAGCTGACTCACCTGTTGGTTTCTAACAACTGACTAACCTAGTTAGCACTCTCCTTTAGGCTTGATGTTTTTAAGAGCAGCTAACATTCTTCCTTTTCCAGTCTCCTCTAATTCCTGGTTCTTTCTTCACCCTCTCCCCAACTCTCACCTTTTCTCTTTCTCTCAGGAGCAAATGCTAACAGAATTTGTATTCAGCATTTTGTCACATGACAGACATTTATTTTTCATTTGTCAGATTGGCCAAAATTAAAGCAAAAGCATGTTAGTATCTAATCAACTAATGCAGATTCTCTAAGTCAAACTGTCATCAAAAATGGGTTAAAAAAAATACTTGAAAATTATTGAAGCAAGAATATTTAGGCTTGGATAACAAGGGACAAAATTTCTGCATATCCATTAAGGATATTTTTTTTTAATAAGCTGGAACAAGGCAGAGGATGGGCACAGCTAAAAGCACACTGAAAAATCAATAACCATAAACAGCAGATCCTTTTCAAACAAATCTATCTGTAAAAAGAACACTGAAAATGGATAATTCTTTATCCTCCAATAAACAGCTAAAAATTTGCATGTGCTGCCAGTTTGAATAGGATCTACCATGTTTAATATATTCTGGATTATATTTTGCCCTAGATTAACCAATTAGAGACAGGTATTCCCCAAGGTGAAAATATACATTAAGAGGAAAAGACACCATGCCAAAAAAACCTTTCATTTATGTAAGTAGTAGTAGTAATACTTGCAGTAGTGGTGTTTTCCCTTGCTTGCAATGAATGTAGGTGGATTTTATCTCCAATTAAACATCAGTGTGAGATGCAATAGTTGTAAGAAACCAGGTGACACTCCCTGTTTGATAACACAGAGCTCACTTTTCTTTTATTGATTCTTCCACATAAGTGGCCTGTATAGAACATAACATGCTGGTTAGATTATGCTCCAAAATGGTTGAGAGAGAGTGAGCCCAGTAAGCAAAAGGTTCCCAGCTGCATAAACAATCACACCCTGCTTCCTGCCTGGTGTAAGGGTGAAACAGCTGTATTAGCCTTGGTAGAGAATTATTTCAGACACAACTGCAATTGATTTATGTGAGGGATCCATGAACATAAATCCAGACTTGAATTTCTAGGAGCTGATATGGACACACTCACTTTATCTACTGCTGTGTGCAACCAAGGCAAAGAAGCAGCTGGGACTGGACTGGGACTGGATGCTTTTGCCCATGGTATAGTAAAGTAATTTGAGAGAAGATGGTTATTTTTCCCTTTTTACCAAAGGCATGGAATGAAGTAACATCTTTTCTCTGTGATGAAGAAGGGGTTTTTATATTTGAAGATACACAAATCACAGTTATATCAGTTTTAGTTAGAGTGAACCATATTTGGGTGGATGAGTTCAGACAAACTACAGCCCTTTAAGGACCCTGTCCTCTCCATATTCCACCACAGCAGTTCCTTGCAGCTCCACCCCTGCCATTCTGCTTTCTGTCTCCAGAGCTGTACAGTCATCTTGAGATGATACAACACTCTAACTTCAGAAATGGCCAATAAAACCACGAAGCAAAACTTTCTAGCCTGTCTAGCCACCTTCTTCAAGTTTATGAAAGCATATTTTCAGATTTGTCAGTTCTCTTTGATATCAATAATGTCTCCAGGAGCAAAGGGACACACATGACTAAATTCTGAGAACTTTTCTTACCTAACAAGGTAACACTTTCCCAAGGAAGAAAAGTAGTTGTATTTACTCTCTTATAAGACTATATACTAAAGCTAAAATGACATAAATCAGTTTTTAGGTTGTAATTTTAGCAACTTCTGTAAAGGCTGTAAAAGCAACAGAGCCAGGCATTTTTTTAAATTTTAAATAAACTATAAAGAGAAGTGTTTTAAAGGTCAAAGATTCTAGCAAAACAAAGGAGTTCAACTTCCATTGCACACTGCCTAAATGCACAAAACTTGTTTATACGTCTAAAACAAAATTGAGTCATAACAGTTGATGGGGTGGGGAAATTTAAGAATGGGGGTTTAATCTTGTATTCCAGGCATGAATTAACCACAAAAAACCACCACAGAGTGGGTGAAGCATTTATAACTATTAGCTGCTCCCAGAGAGGGTACACTGAACTCAGTGGCTCAGTAAACCTGTCCCACAAGGCAAAGGCAACTTCTTTGTTCCCTCACACAAAGCACATTTAAGCACGTTTTTATGCAGGATTCAGAATTTGGTTCCGGTATTTTAAAAGTGGTAAAATGTGTGTACCATGTTGAATGCCATCCCGAACTCAGGGCTCCTGAGAGTCAGGAGTCCTGGGTTCTGTTCCCACGTAAATTCCCAGTTTCCATTTGATCCCAGGCTGGTCACCCAATCTTGCAGTCTTTTAGTCCACCAGCCTGCAGTACAGGTATAATGGTATTTGTGTTAATAAGATATTTTAAGACTGAGCATTTGCAGCACGGTTTAAGAGTCTCAGATGAAATGCATTATATAAATCCAAAGGATTTAATGCTTAGGAAGATGAAATATGAAATATTCTTTTCAGTTATTTAAATTATTGACAAGAAAAGTTTTTAAAACCCATTTTGTTAAATTTGGACATATATTTATGAAAAAAGGCTTCTGGGGTAAAGTTTCTAATTCTTTTTTCATTATCTATTTTTAACAAGTTTCTTTCATTTGCAGGAATGGAGAGCAATTTAAATGAAATTGTAACCCAACAAAAGTCAGAATATATTGTAGATGTGTACAAAACCTACTAGCATACAACCTGCAAAAGCTTCTATTTAAAAAGGAAGGCAACCTGCCACACAGTGCAGAAGCAATCCATTTTGATAAAATGCACGTCTTTGTGAATCATAAGCAGACTTTCCACAAAACTGTCTCTCTTTTTCTCCTGATTCCCTGCAGACGTGTGCAATTTTCACTGCCTGTCAGTTTATCAAAAAGACCAGAGCATCAAATTTCAGCTCTGGATTGTCAGGTCTGATCCCTATTTCCTTTCAAATTCCAAAATACTGACACATTGATTGGAGTTCATAGTGTCAGACAACAGCACTTAAGAGGCATTTTTGCTAAAATATAGCTTCTGATCTATCTTTTATGTTGGGTTGGAGTTTTTTTTGTTCCTTTTGCAGCCTCAAGAGTACTGATCTGGGACTCATTTATATATGATTTTCACCAAGTAGAAAGCAATTCGCTCAAGCAAAACAGTTCTTTTGTATAACCTTTTAAAAGGGGGCCCATCAGAGGGAATTGATCTAGCTTACTTAGCTTGCCAGGACATCCCCCTCACACTTTCATGAATTGCCTGGATTCTTAAGTTCCCAAATGCAAGTAGGAAAGATCTACAAGTGCTCACAGCTACACAGAGTGCTCAGTGTATCACAAAGTTCTGGCATCTTAATAACATGTAGAAGTTGTGACCCTCAGCAACAAACATTTTTATACACACACACTCTCTCTCTGAAAAACACTGAATATTATCTGTAAAGCATCTTTACCACATACATGATCAGAGCAGATTTTCTCCATCAGATAATCTAGGAGTAATGTCTCAATAGCAAGTATTGATTCTGACACAGGGTCCTCTCTGAAGTGTGGATCTCTGAGGTACTCAGAGGAGTCATCCAGTCTCCTCAACACCTGCCCTTTCTCACTGGAGACTGTGAGACTGTTGAACACTGCCCACACCTGTAATTCTGAGGCAGCAGCAGCATCTGGGGTACTGCAGTAGTTCCACAATTTGCATGACAATGGATTTGAAGCACTCTAATTTGTGTGTACACTGTAATTTAATGTAAATGGTTAATTTGGTAGTCCCTCAAGTGTGGAAGTCAGAGAATGCCGAAGTGTTTCTTCAATTATGCTAAGTAAGCTCACCTTTTTCCCAAAAGTGCACAGTGAGGGGGGTTTACTTCCTCCCCCGACCAGTGATTTAGTGATTTGTGCAGATTGTATGTATTTGGTTGTGATGCAGAATGAAAGTTTTGTTTCTGTCTTCTCCTTCAGAGAACACACTTTTCCTTTTTCTTAAATTTTTCGTATTCAAACCAAGAACCCTTCAAGGGTAATTCTTCTATATAAATACACATGTGTATTTTTTAAAAGTGTGTGTATATGTATATAAGCACATACACAAATATTTTGATCCAACAATCACCTTTTTCTGGGATGGCCATAGAGGGAGCAGAAAATTAAATATATGTTCCACCATACTCTCAACTACACCTCTCCTTTCAGGAACAAAAATTGTGAGGGCTATTGTTAAACTGTGATCACACATGGGAGAAAGATGGACAGGTAAACACTGCTTGCACTCATTGGATGGAAACTTGCAAAAGCTTCTCAAAAATATTTGAAAGGGTTTTAGAGTAAGAATAAATGGGGAATTTTCCAGAGTTTGAAATGGGATTAGAGATCAATGAATAAGCAATCCTTAGAACGTCCAAAGATGAAATAAAACCTAAAATAATATAAAATAGATCTACCAAACTCTATATGTTAAAGCAAAAATTGACTTATCTAAAATTCTTTGCAAGATATCTAGCCCGTTCAAGAATGTTGTATGAAAAGTTGCATGAAATTTATCACATTCTTAAGCCTTTTCATATCTGAGTGGTGATATGAAAAGCTTTTGCACTATTCTTCTTATTAATTTTCTATTTGTGTTAATTTCAGAGAGCTTCAAAACACATATGTCACTGAAAAAAAAAATACTAGGGAGACATTCAGGGTGGGGGAGGAGAAAACAATACAACATTATATCTGTTCTAATGGGTAAAACCCTAAATTTTCAAAAGCAGAAATGCTTTTGTCAAGCACCTGAACACAGAATAGAGAAAGACACGCCATAGGCAGCTCAGACACATCATGCAGCCAAGGGAAAAGATGTATAACAAACTGAAGAGGAGCCTGGGAACTTGTGCTGGCAGCACAGGAGTTGGTGGGAGCCAGCCCTGCACGGGCATGAGCAGATTTCCTTCTGCAGGAACTGACCTACATTTACTGCAGGAGCTGGAGCTGCTCTCAGCAAAAGGGATGTCTGTCTTAAGGCTTCCAGAAAACTGGTTCTGTCCAGAAAAGCCATGTACAGAACAAGGAAACCATGAAAAGTGAATATCTAATTACAAGGATGCATGAAACATTTCTTGTTAATACGCTGCATTTCTTTACTGTGTACTCGTTATAGCACGCACCTATAGACCTCCATATACTAGCTAAAAGAGCTGGTTTTCATTTGAGGCATGAAGGAAATTGTAAAACCTATAATGGCTAGCAGAAATCCTTTTTTTTCTTTTTGCTATGCTCTTTGTTTTACAGGATCTGAAATACTGTGCTTCTATGTGAATATGGAATAGAAGAATAAACAGATGAGTGACAATAATGAATACGTGCTGTGTTCTCCCTTTATTACAGAACCCTGTCTTTATGCAAGTGAGTACTTTCTCAAAAAGGTGAGAATGCCTTTAGCTAAATGAAGGATTGGTTATGAAGTTTTCAACATTACTACTTTTGATCCATTAGCCCCTGAAGGCCAAGCCAAGATCAGTGTAGAAGTCTTGTTGACAAATCATTTACAGTTTAGTTAATTAATACCAAAAGAAAACCAAGGCAAAGAGAAATTGAGTGACTTGCTAAGGGTCATAAAGTAGTTCAACAGCAGAGGCAATAAAAGAGCCCTAGTTGACTTTCAGCCCACTTCCCTTCCCACTGTGCCTTTCACCCTGCAACACACAAGGCTCAATTTTCTCCATGTGTTACTTACTCTGATGCCTCGGAAGGCATCAGCTGTGTCAGATAAAAGTATAAACTGGTAAAAACAACACTGAATTCTTTCTACTGGAATTAACTGGTATTGGTATTTCATTTCTGAGAGGATTCCATCATTTATCTTTCATAGAGTGAAGAGGAATTCCTTGTTACTCAACACACAAAACAAGAACAAAAACAAATTAAAAATAAAAACCAAAATCAAACATTTCCAAAGACTTAAAATATTACCAATGCCTTTTAAAAAGCAATGGAGCAGAAAGCTACCCTTCACAGTTTCTTAATTCTTCATGTCAGTTCTTCTACAATCAGAACCACATTACTACTAAGTTTTGAGAGAAGCAGGTATAGGGAAGCTATGAAAACTCAAACTATGGATGCCCTCAAACACAGAACAATCTTCTGTCAGCACGGATGCACATATGTGTGTTGGGATGTGAGATCTTTGCAAAGGCATAAAGCAATTGAGTGTGAGCAAGTCAAGAAGTCAGATACTTTTATTTTTAGGGAGATGAATCAACATATGACTCAAATATTTTGCAGAAACAAATAACACAAAGTAAAACATGCCCTGAACTCCCCTGGAATCACCTTGGTGAGACAGAGCTCTTCCTTGCTTCATCAGCTGTCATGAACTGCTGTTTATGTGCAGACCTTTTACGCCATCTACAAAGCACTTACACAGTGAAGTGTTGGACCCAGTATCCACTGGCAAAGCCCCTTTTCTTCTGTCCATCCTCCAGTGCAGAGACAATTTTTCAGGTGTGTTTCTAGTCGGGTCATGGCAAGGCTGACCCAGCTTTAATCAGACTAGGGTTTTGCCTATCCAGCTCTTGAAGTGTCTGTGCAAAGCAAGCTGTGCTCAGAGCAGAGCAGGCAGCAGTGCTGTCAGCTGCCCGTGGAACCTAGCGACCAGCTGGCAGGGCTGCCTCACTGGAATGGCCAGGGAGCTGGGGAAGTGGGCACAGTGCCACCCCAACAGATGGGCAGGGGTCTCAGGCAGCCAAGAGACCGTGTATGTGTGTCAAGTGAGGGTACTTAGGGCAGGATTCCCATGGCTATCCAGCCTAAGCCTGCACTTCGACAAAGGAGCGCGCCATTGCTAATCCAGCTCAGCGCTGGATTAGGTAGGAAGGAAAAAGAACAGCTTCTATCACCACTTGGGACTCAGGATGGCTGGGTGGCTGGAACAGAGAAAAGCCTATTGCTGCATTTTCTTTTCTCTTTTGCCACAACACTCACATGGGAAATGATGTTCTGAGCGGATACCATATGAAAACCAGGAGCTACTGTCTTGAACTGAGAAAGAGCTTTACTTCCTCTTTTCAATACACATACATATAAGGAATATTCCTCTTGCCAACCCCCTTATTCATCTGAGCAAGAATGTGAAGTGCCAGTAATCATTTCTCTTTTTCTGCTGTACTTTTGATTATGCAATATTGGAAATAACTGCTATGCAAAACATACTCCACACATTCCACTTACGTCCCACTTACTCGATTTTTCCAGTCCCTGCATGGAATTAATGTGAGGTATTGCAAGGCAGAGGTGTGGAGCAAAATCTCCATTGATGTCAAAAACTAAATTGCGTTAGAAGTGAACATTGAGGTTTCAACCCCATCCTATTTTAAGCTCAAAGTAAATCACAAAACAATCAATAGGATCACAGGGGGTTAAGTGAGGCCTGGATGTGTAGCTTTAGTAACTATAGTATGGAAATGATTACCTACATTTAATTTGATGTTAATGCATGCATAAGCCTTCTTATATAAGAATACTGTAAAAAACCAAATATTCCATCATCAGGACTAGTTATACTTAGATGACAACATTAAATACTTCTAGGTCATTCAGGATCACGGACTTTAAATAATTTCCATTACACTTCTAAGAGGCAAGAGGTAATATCACCATACTACATATAAAGAATTGACACCACAAGCAGCTTTAAGGAGTTGCTTACTTTGAGTGAAGCAAGTGGCAATGGATTTACAAGGAAGTTTCTGGTTCCTAATTTTGTGGCCAAACCACTAGATCTTAGCTAAGGTTTTAGGGGCAGAAGAAGTAATTTTTGCTTGGACTGCTAGAATTTTAACTAATATAATGTATGCTATAAAGAAAAAGCAGTCATTCTGAAAGTTAAAAAACAACAAGATTTGATTCACAATAGCATTTGCTGAGTGTGGAATAAGGATGTTTGACTAAGAAAGTTTGGCAGCTGCACAGAGGAATAGGAAACAGAACAGAAAGGGACTGCACATCATTTGCAGACCTTTGCAGTCCTTGGGGCTCATTGAATGTGCAGAGCCTTGCAACTAAGGTCATTGTGAGTAGGCTTGAGCTTCAATCTAAATATTTAAAATACCTTTAATATTGATTATCTTCATAAGATAAAGTTATGTTTTTTAATTATTCTGCTCTATAAATAGTTAGAAAATAATTATATTCATGTTCTCACCAGACCAGTATGTAAAACACAACATCTGTCTGAAGAGTTCCCAAGACTTTTCTGAATTTAGTTGCATGCTCTTAAAAAAGCAGCATACATTTCAAGACTCAATGAATGATGTTCTACTATATCATATGATTGTAAAAAATCATCCTATATTTGACATGCTGACCTTTCACTTACATCTTGCTCAGTGATAAAAAAATAGAAAGAAAGAAACTGGTTTTAATAAAAAAGGTGGAGTGTAGGAATTCTCAGTTCTATTTAGAAACTCAACAATCAGGCTGTATTTAAGCTGCAATTTTTTTTTGTGAATAATACTGATAGTTCAGTACAGCTACAACTAGACTTCTGTACCCTGGCTCTCATATTCCAATATTTACATCATGGTGATTAGTTACAATTTTCAATAGTATACCAAGGGAATATTTTCTATTTTTATCACACCTGAATTTTTTTCATCAGTGCCACTCATTCTGCAGAACCAGGAAAAATATCATGCAGGAGAAGTAAAAGAATGCCAGCATTTAACACAAGGACAACGCCATCCTCTTTTAACATGGGTTGATGAGCTTGGGAATACAGAATGCTTTTGGATTTGCCTCTCTGTTAGAGGTTCTGTGAAGAGAACATAAAAACATAAGCTTTGTGAAGCTCCCAAAAATGAGAAAAGCATGTTCTGTTGTATCTCATTTCTATGTAAAATTAATGAAAATAAAGCAATGCACTTTCCATGCATAATGAATAACTATGCCAAACTGTATCAACTTTTTCCGACTTTCCCTCTAGAGGGCTTTTAAATGAGGTCAACAGCAAACATATCTTTACATTTGATCTGAGTGGGAGCAGCACACAGTAACAGAGCTTGGCCATGCAAACAAGCTCTTCTCAATTCTGGTGATGAAAAATAGAATAGTAAATACTACCCTTGTATTTGTACCAGATATGGATTTCACAGATTCAGTTATGGAGAGAAGACAGGACTGTGAGTAAAGATACACAGTCCCAATTAACAATGCTGGAAAGATCAATGCTAGCTAAGCACAAGAATGACAACCCCATATGTCAGATTCAGTAGGACCAACACACTATTCCCTGCTGAGGGGGAACAGTATTCCTCAGAGGAGTTTCAAAGAATCAGGCAAAATGCTCTCATTCTACCTCAGAAACTGATAATTATGATCTAATCTTAACAGAAAGCAGCACCAGTATGGCCACAATAAGGAAAAGGCAGCACTAATTAGGTAAAATTAGCACAATAGCTCATGTTCTGTTTTCCTGGCTGGAAGCTGACCAGATCAGCCCAGCTCAATTCAACATTGTACATTTTTTGCCTGATCCATGCAAAGACACTATTTCTTGTCTATGACAGACCACATTCTGGAGGTACAATAATATACAGCAAATGTGTTGCATAACTCACTCTTATGTTCTGTGCTTAAAATAAATCAACTATGGTTTTATTACTTTTATAAATGTGCTTTTATTAAAGAAGGTAAAAATTTCATTAAAGAAATTATTGGCAGTGCTGTGTAGATGTCTCTTAGCCCTGGCATCTCCTGACTGATTTGTCACTAACTCTGTTAATCTCTCTTTACACCCAGCAGCCTCACATTGGTGTGTCCCAGGGAAGTGACAGACAGGGGAATTTGGGATCCTTCCCAGACACTCCTAGGATCTGTCTCCCCTGCACTGCCTTTCCCAGGCTGGCCTGGCTGTTTCACAGCCTCCATTTAGGACTTGCTGTGGCATCTCTGATCCTGAGAGGCTGCAATGGAGTGGCCATGGCTAGGGCAGCAGCCCAGCAGCTGCAGGTGTGCCCTGCACAGGTAAATTCAGAACATGTTGCAGTTCCCATCCCCAAACCATGATCAAATTGGGGTAGGAAAGCCTGGAGTCCCTGGGCCAAGGATGCCCTTCTTGGCCAAGAAATAAGAATCTCACCCAGCCACTTGGGAGAGGGCAATGTGTGTCTAGGGAGTTGTACATAAGATTCTTTTGCAGGTGTTTTATTATTAACAGAACTAACCTAATTAAGAACCAGTCTTCTACACCAGTGGGGCTAAAATTTGAAGATAATATCCTTACCTAAAATTTTCAATATTAAGGGTCAATTTTTTATTGGTTTGAGGCTTATCTTTTTTTGGGGGGGGGAGGGGTGTTCTTTTTATTACTAGTTGTATTATTACTATTTTAACTATCATTAAATATATTTTCAGAAAAACTTAAACTGTCAGATTTCTGTTGAAACCATACTGTGCTAGGCACTGCAAAATATAGTCCAAGTCTCTTGTCTTCTATGTAGAGGCATTGTTGGAGTTTCTCTGCACCCCTTTTGCACCACTCACAGGACAAATCAATCCAGGCATCAAGATTACACAGCTGGGCCACCAAAACTTTAAAGACATCTTGATTACAAACACAGATATTGTTGTTTGCTTCTCAACAGAAGCACCCATAAGCCATAAATCACTTCACAGTTACCTCTTAGCAAAGATTAATCTCCACTTAAAATGGTAATAAAAAGAAAGAGGCACCATCCCTCCCCTGAAATTCTGGAACGAGAGCCTCACAGATCTTGTCAAACTTCTTTTTTTTTTTGCATTTGCTCACATAATTTAAGACTTGTTGTGCAAAAACCTGCTAATTGTGTTTGAAATACAGGGACTTCTTAAAATTATGACAAAAACCTAATAAGTACAAACATAAAAGAAAGCTTCATCCTTTAACCCAGCTCTTGTCACACTGCATCTACTCAGCCAGACAATTCACAGCCATGATGGTGGGAACACAACATTTTTCTGTTGATCTTCAACATGATTATTCAAAATGGGTGTTTTGACTTCCACCTTATCATTGAATTGAGAATTTGGAATGTATTTAAGTGCTTTCTGATGTACAACTTCTCATATACATTTACTCGTAAATTCTAATGTAGTCAGGCCTGCCATTAAAAGCAAAGATAATCCTCAGAACAATTACAGCTCAGGAATGTGAACTGCAAAGGCATACTCACCCTGTTCTGATATTCCTCTCATCTGTATATCAGCATTTCTCCCCAGGATGAGTCAATGCAGTTGATTTTGTCATTTTCCTTATACATGTATTTAAAACAAAAGTTAGTAAGTTATGATACTTTAGTTGCACTAAACGGACAGAAAGGGATTTGGAAGAAAAAAGACATCCTAAAGTTCCTGGAGAAGAAGCTGCCGCTATGCAAATTGTTCACAATCTCAGCAGTCTGGATGGAATTTAGGGAATTTGGGTTAAGCCCCCAAAGTGAGGAGAACCTACTCACTCAGGTGGAGTGGATAGGCTAAGTGATCACTAATTTGGGCTCTCTAAGGTAATTTACATTATAGTAATTAAAGTTTAGATTCCCTTGCTGTTCTATTTACGAACTCCATTAACCTATGACCTTTCTCTAAAGTTTACACCCAACTGTTTCAATTTTTTTTCCTGAGAAAAAGAAAAGCAGTTCCTATGGGAGTTATTTCTCATAATAATTAATTGTATTTAGAGCCTGAGAGGTAAATGTACACTTTAAGACAATCCAACTGCAATGCTGTGCTGTGTAATTGTACTACAGGTCCATGTTTTTGATCCTTCAGATGAACCATTGCTAATATTATTGGTTTTGTTTGTGCTGATTTTGCTTTAGGTACAGCCGACCATATGCTTTTCTTTTAGTTGAAATTAAAATGATGGGCAAAATTCTGCTGCAAATAACAGAGATGCAAACAAAGAACATGCTCTAACCCTACATTCCTATTTGTCTGTTATAAACTCAAATTTAATGACATTTTAATAAGCAAGTGCAATAACTTCTATGCTATGCATAGACACATTACATGGCAAGAATTATTTAAAAAAAAAAATAAATTCTAGAGCTCTGTATTGCAGCTGAAACAATATGGTACCTGCTTCTCTGAACAGATATGACCACATATCCTCACATGTCCTAGCCAGTGAGTCACAAACCAGCTCATTCTAATCCACAGCTGAAAGGCTCTGAAATAAATGGCAGTTTCTGGCTATGTCTTAATATTTGTATCACACTCTTCCAGCACGTTTTGATTTGGAGAGTGCTGCTCCTGGATGACAGACTTGAAAACTGAGGGCAATGGTTCCCATCCAGAGGCTCATCCTGTGCAATACAATGGCTTAAGAACATGGAGTAGCATAAGGATGGGGGGAGAAAATCCTCCCTCAGGAAAGGGAAGAGAGTTAATCTGAGATCTGCTTTGGGAGGCTGAAAATGGGCAACATGGATGGGAACTTCTGGAGAAAGGGGCACGTGCTGGGCTCCATAAAGAGGGCACTGCTTCTCACAACAGGGGGAACAGAGAGAATTAATGAATGTGCTGGGCAGCAGTGAATAAAATAGCATCATAATCATCAGTAAACAACAAAGCTCCAGAGCTGGTCTCCATTTGTAGAAGACCAGGCCTAAGGAATCTACTGCCCTTCTACTGGACCAGCCCTTGAGAGGCAGCTGCATCAGGCATTGAAAGAGCTACATCTACAGATTAATACATTTATATGTAACTAAAGTGAGGAGCAGAGATATGTGCACATTCACAGACACACTGCCTTTCTGCTGTGGGAGGTATGAAAGAATATCTTACGCTTGGCTCCAGAATTATATTCATATAGATATCTCATGGATTTTTTTCCAGAAATAACTTATGACAAGATCTCTATATAAATAATTTTTTTATTAAAAATTGATTTTCCAGTACCACAAGCTAACTATCCTTCAAGTTCACATATTCCCTGAGATCCTGAATATGCTTTTTGCAATTTACATCACTAAAAATACACAGCATGTTCATTTGTATCATTGATACAAAGACATGACCATCTGCCATCCTCAAGACACCTACAGGAGATTGGTGTTTTTCTAACTAATCTTGGATATTATATATTCATATCACTTTTAATGTCTCTGAGAAGAGACATCAAGAGCTGAGAATTTGAAACAAAAAAGTAGCCTGCACCTATTCCTTTAATAAATTAGAAATTTTGTCTCCTCCAAACTGCAAGTAAATTTTGAGTTATTTCAGTACATTATGTTAATCAGATCATTAAGTTGTCATGCTGTTAGTCCTGTCCTACAAGTAAAATGTTAAAGGATATAATGTTATTCATAAACAGAAATACATTTTCAACCAGAAACATGAGTTAATAGAATTCCACCAAAATTAGTGTTCCTAGTCAATCTGAATACAATTTCTTACCCATATTTGCTCACCAATATGTAAATAAGGTGAATGATTGAGAGCATCTTATTTATATGCTGATTAAATAATAATCTTTCCCAATAATTTCCCAGGATGTAGATGCCACTGCTTGGGATTGGTTTAAGATTATCATCAGTGAAAGTGCAAGAGTTTGTTTAATTAAAGTTATTTCAAATTATGATTAAAGCACTTTTATTTTGACTAATGTGTATACATCCTAACCCGTAATATATGTGGTCTTCTATCTGTTGTTCTAATCTTTTAAAGAGTTTGCATTCACAGAGGACAGATACTGGGAGTGTTTTGCAGGAAAGATAGAGATAAAATGCACATCCTGAAGAAGCCAAAGGGATCTCATGTAAAATCCAAAGAGGAAAACTTACAACACATGTTCAGAGGTATGGGGGAGAAATGTATTTGTGATAAAACTCAGCAACAAGCTATATCCCAGGCTAACCTTTTCTCCTGACTAAAGCAAAGGCATTGCTGATAACAGAAAAAAAACCCTCTCCAAAAAGGATTTGAAACAATGAAGGACTTTCAGTTTTTAAATAACTCTCACTAATTTCTTCACACAAAGACATGACAAAATTCATTGGACAAGATAACCACTCCTGTATAACTTTTAAACTTGCATATTAGTCTTAGGTACATTCCAGAAAACCAAGAATTATGTAAGACATAAATTCTAGTTTTCCAGGATTTTGTTAAAATTAACAAAATAATTGCATTTTTTGCATAAGTTTATTTTAAAAAAAAATTTCCATACTTCACATGAACAGAAGAAATTACATTTTTAGTGTTGTGCAAGCATTTAACTTTTGATCAGAAAACAGAAGTTGCAAATCCATTAGGTAAATAATCTGTAAATTGCTGAACTAGCCTTATCACCTCTTTGCCAAACTACTGCACTGGCAATAATTTTGATATTTCACCTGAGAAGACAACACCAGAGGTTTTTGTTTTGTTTTTTTTTCCACTCTGATCAAAAGCCCACAGAAGAAATTCGTTTCCTGGCCCAGGAGAAGGTAACATGCCAGTAATCTCCAGCAGTGACAGTACTTATGTCCAGTGTTGGCAGAACTAAGCCTCTACCACTGTCTCCCCTCCTTCCTGCACCTAGGAGCAGTAACTCCTATAATAACTATGGATGTGTAGTATGTATATATTGTATATACACCCATCTAGTTCACATGCATTATCACAAAACAATACAGCTAAACTGCTAAAGTTCTCTTAAAAGCATTTCTATTGTGTCCCCTTCTTCAAAGAGTTTCGCCATTTTTCTTTTTATTAATAATATGTAAAACCTCACACATTTGGGGGTGCAGTTTACAAGAAGCCAAAACTTGCAGCAAGAACAGTGTGAGCCATGTCCCACTGCTGGAAACATTTACTCTGTAAATTCTGGAGTGTTCTAAAATGATTCCACAATTTGAATCCATTCTTAAAGATGTTTCCAAAATGTGTATAAATCACATCAGTTCCCTTGGGTAGCAGGAAACCTGTCTTTTTTCTCTGCTTGATTTCAGACTGTGGATACTGTGTGGCATCATTATTAGACATCAAGAACAAGTGTGATTTTCTTCCTTGGTGGGAAAAAAACATACAATCATTTAGTCTCCAAACCTACAATATAGGCTAGAGCAGGCACCTTTCTGTTAGGGTAGCTTCAAATCTATAATTTTCATTCATTCCCTGCTGGCATTGTTATTTCTTATCTCCTCTCTGCTCCCCCAGTAACATATGAGAGGGTACTAGAAAAATAAATAAGTAGACAGATGAATGGAGCACTCCTCATTTTAAAAAGATATCAACTAAACCCCAAAACTAAGCCTAGTCCCCAGTATTTCAGAAACCATCTTCTAATATCCACTACAATGTGTTTTTTCACCATACTCAAATCAACAAAGCTTTTTAGTACCTAAACTTCTGACACTGGTTTTAGTGATGACCATTCTGCCAAACATACTACAGACAGCACAGTAGAGTTACTATTTTCTCTGTTTTTTCATTTATAGTCTTGCTAGTTGCAAGAACAAAATTATATAAAATGCCACCCTAAATTCATCTCTAGACTTAGCACCACATTTTTAGCAGAGCTACAGATTGACTCAGAATACTTTAAGGACAAATCTTGTCATAAATACCACGTATGAAAACTTCTCCCCCCTCATTTATCTAGAGAGTAGTTAAGAGAGAGAGTAGTTAAGATATTTTTACATTCAATATAAAAACTTTTAACTTATGTCAATCAGTGTGGTTGTTGACATCAAAGCAGTTAACAAATCAGTGGGTAGTTTCTAATAACATGCACATCTAACTAGCACCTGAATCTAAAGCACATCACCAATCCCACTGTTGTGGGATGTTTCCCACCTGGCTGAGCCCCACATGCAGGGCTCACCCACACCTGCAGAGTGCTGTGTGTGGCATCTGACCCCATCCACTGCAGAGTGATCCAGGCACTGAGGGGGAATGAAACAACAAAACCACCAAATGTCTCATTCTGCATTCAAATGACAGTCTGAGAGATGAGACCTGCCACAATCTCCTCCTAAAATTGTACCTACCAGTTTACCCTCAAAAGTGTCTCAAAACCCCTGGATGCAGCAAGATCTTGAAATCTGAAGACCAAGTGCCCCATTTCTCTATAGCTAATTAGTCCACACATCCTGCAAAGCAAAAATAGAATTGTCTCTGTGTGTAAAGCTATCTGGGGGAAGCCAGTGTATTTGCATGCTAATATAAGGGACTGTTTTTAAAGACAGACTCCTCCATTATAAATGGGATATCAAAAGGTGCCAATTATGAAGAAGGGGCATACTGCATTATAAACCAACTGCCTTGTGCAACTAACTAATTGCTCTACATGCTATACAATCCAGAAATATAATTGACCCTGTCTGTAAGGCTATTTTTGGGAACAATAAATCATTAGCATGCCAAAAACAAGTGCCAGTTACAAAGTGGGGAGTATGACCACTGTGACCATCTGCCTCTTAGATGAGTGAGCTACACTTTTTTCTTTTCTTTTTTTTTTGGAGGGGGGAGGAAAGAGAAACACCGCCCCCTCCACCAATCCTCTCTTTCTTACTGCTGCCCAAAATAAAAACAGGGCTCATGGAATTTTATGTATGCTCATACATTTGCAGTATCCTGCAGTAGAGCAATATCTTTCAAAGGCGTCTTCTGTTCAGACTGAAATCCTGATGGGAAGGATCCCTGTCAATGGGAGTACTGTGTCTCTGAATACTGTTTTGGGTTAGCAGATTCTCTCCTAGGGATGTTCTTTATTTCCACCTGGAGAATGAGTTCCACTCAAATACAGGCAGAAAGTCGTTTAGTCAGGCAGCATGCTTAACTTTTTCCATTACTAAGCAATAACCATCAGTGAATTAAAGATATAGGGGAATGGCTCTCAGTGTACTTGGAATAACAATGGGACAGATACTGCATCTTGTATGATCCCAAGCCATTGTGATTAGTCAGCTGTGCTAGAAAAATACCTAAGATTTTTATAATGTTTTTGTGTTGAAAATGCATGAAATGGTTCAAAACCACTTGCATCTTTCACCTATACAGAACTTAAATAATTCCATAATCCAGAACGTTTACATTAACTGTCTTTGTCCAAATTTTTTTTGCATTGAGATATTAATAAGAAGAAGTTTCTTCTTCCCAACTTTATTACCTCTAGGGAAACCTGCAGAGAAGTTTCCATTAGATTGTACCACTTTAAGCAGCTCCTAGCAAATGCTTCTGTTTATTTTCCTGGTAGCATATATTCTGGTGGTAAAATAATCCAAATGTGTCTTTATAAGTGGACATTGTGAAGAGCCACTAACAGACACTTGAATTATAAACTGAAATTAACTGGATCATATTTTGGGATATTCTGATGGGACCTAGTAAGAACCCAACTCTCCTGCGTACATCTCGTAGTGGAGCAGCCAAGTGAAATAGAGTTTATGAACTGTGCACCATTTCTTCTCTGCCTTCAAGGATTTCCCAACACACACTGCTCATGTGAAATAAATTCTACAGTCTGCATTCAGGAATTTTCACTCCTGGGCTTTGATCCACAGGCTTCAATTCGTCTTGGGAACGTGCCAGTAAAATCCCCGGTGAAAAGCAAATGAATAAACTTCTTGTAAAAGGGTTTACATGTGTATACAGAGGTAAGTTCCTATCAGTAAACATTATTTCACTTAACCCAAACATCTGTTCTGCTGTGGAGAATAAGTAGTTCTGTTGTCTCACATTCTCTAGTCCTATTTATTTGCTGTTTTAACTAAATGTTTTTTAGAGAACTGTATTCCAGTTTTAATACATTTTAACTGTTTCTTCCAGAATTCTAGAGTGACACTCTAGAATGCCTATAATTTACTCATTCTCTAGTAGGCTTTCACTTTAAACAGAGAACAGATTAATTTAATTTCACAGTATTTCAGAAGAGGCATGTACCTCTGAGCTGTTCTTGGAATGTATTGTTTACTTGAATTTTCTGCCTAACTAAATGGAAAATGATAGACTGAGTCAGCAGGAAAAAGAAAAAAAAATAAAAAGAAAACAGAAATGCAGTCAACAACCAAGAATGTTTACAATCTAAAATATCCCAAAGTAATGATTAGCAAACAAAGGCTACCCATCTGGACAGCGGGGCTTTATTTTCTGTCACTATCCACACTCTCTTCAACATGCTGACATACACTTGCTTGGTTCCTCACATCATGAGAAACAGCAGATGAAGTCTGCCCTCAAACTATATTACAATAAGTAATGATATTGCAATAACTAAATAATCAACCTGATTTACCAGGGTAATTTTCTACCTTTCTCACACCATACCTTACTGATACACCTAATTGTAGCATATATTTATTAATAAAAAAAAAAGATATTCTATTAAAACAGCAATGTATATTAATAAAATTAAGCAGAGTTTTACAAATGATAAAAATTTTTCTGTCACCAGAACTTTATGATTATTTTTTTTTCCCAAATACACTTTTTGAAGTCTGTTGGGAGGCACTGGAATATAATGCTTTCCTACGATGTATTTTTTTAAAGTAAGTGCAATTCCTAATCACTTTTATCCATAACTTTACCAAGTACCCAAGTGCAGCAGTAAAGGCAACTTCATTTGTACCACCACATCTGAGAGTGCAAGCCCTGAGAGCTTCTCCCCCTAAAAGCTCAGCAGCTGCAGTGACACAATCAACATTCTCTCTAGTGTGGATATTAACTAAGCCACCTCTAAAATTTCATTTATAGGACTCTAAAATACAGCTATTATTATATAGACCTATTTAAATAAAAAAATATATATCTGCAGGAACGGTAATATTTTTAATTAAGTTTCAAACTGAAAAAAGCAAATGTTTATACTAAGCAATTGCAACTTCAGGCTGAAAAGCTGGTGTACTCACATTGGTCACAGCCAATCTATGAGCATTACAGTGCATTTTCAAATTACCTTGAGTAATTCCAAACAAACTAGCACAGTTTGCAAGAGATAAAACTTTTGAGCAATTAAAAAAAAAACAAACAAAAAACCAAGAACAAGAGAATAATAGCTGACAAAAAAGATTCCTTCTTTTTCATGCCTTTAACTCACTGCCCCACTGAGAAAACACTATTTGACTTCTAACATGCAATTAAAACAATGTTAAAATTCTCTTCAGTGTTTCTGCAGCATCTGCTTCACTGATTGGTGTCAGCTGAGGTAAAATTTTAGTCTTTATTTTGTAGGATTCTGCAGTGACTAGCAGATGCTTAGCTACTCTCTCAAACAAGCAGAATCAAAGCAGTGAAGAAAACCATATCACAAATAACTGTTAGAATAATCAAATAGTATAAGTATTCAATGCACTGCCTCCTTCTGCACTTCTAAGATCTCACAAACTATAAGGAAGACAAGAATTTTGTGATGTAATCCTCCTCCTTCACTTTTACATGGGGAATGTAATCTTTTAGAACTGTAATAATTTAATGCAATTAGATCCATCAAACTACAAGTGGAAATAGGCCCCTCAAATTTATAGACATTTATTTAATCAAGTATCTTAAGTTTCAAAGCTTAAAAGGACAATTATTTAAGTTGAGGGTCACACACTGTGCACCCTAACAATTCCCTGACTGTACACAGGTTGCCTGGCCATGAAAATGCAGGGAAAGTGTGAATTCCTTCTGTTAGAAAGTATTTTTGTTAGTGAGATTCAGTTTGTCTCCATTATTTCGTGGTTATGTAACAGAATAAAAGTCAAAATGTTGGAAAAGGCTGTCACAACTCTCAGCTCCATTTGGCACCTTTGGCTGAGACAAAGAAATAGCTCAAAGTGGCAGCTTCAGAGGCATCCAGAACTAGGCAAGAACTGTCCCTTCTCCCTGCAGCTCTGCCCAGGCACCTTCGTCCTTGCCCCCAGTACCCCCAGCTACCAAACCTCTCCTGTCAGAACCTGTCAGTTACGGAAAACTGGGCCAGACTCTGGCTTAGTTTTGTAATTTGGATTACAAATGTCTTCTTGGAATCAAATTGAATGGAGCAAGCTCATTAAACCTGTCCTACACAGCTTCTGAAGCAAGGTCACCAGAGATGGAATGTTATGAATACACACATTCCAAAACTTGACCTATTCCTTCCTTTCTTTTTATTTTGCTTCTCTCTTTTAAGAGTTATTTATGCTCATTTATCGAAATGTTTGGTAGTCAAACAGGAAAATAAAATAATAAATAATAAACAAAAATAAAAGGATCTTAATAATAACTTAATAATCTTCAAGTTTTAAAGGAAATAAAGTTTAACCATGGTACCTTGAATTTATTCTCTTCTTCACAGGGTATGGAATAGGAAGAAAGAAAAGACAGCAGGTACTGTCATACTGGCTTCAATGTAGATCTAAAGATGTAAAGAAAACTCAAAGAAATAGCTTTATGATAGCTGATTAAAAAATTATAATACGTAGGTTACCTCTTTGTTAGAGGAAACATCCATACTTCATATTCTGTACTCATTTGAAAGCATATGAAATGACCTTGCTGAATTTGTTTCAAGAGTTTCACCAGACCTTCATTCAAATGTTCTGAGATCAGCAGTATTTTTCTGATTGGCAAGATCTGCGTTTTGATCAGAGACCTGCAGAAAGCACCTGAGGATGTCCAGCTGCTGTGAATGGACCCTGCTGCAGCCAGGCTTTTGTGTTTATGGCCTGGTGGACACGCAGCCACCTTTCTGCTAAATGTCATCCTGATTCAGGCAGTCCTGCTGCAAGGAGATGAACTTTGTTAGTGTTCAGGCTGTCATAGGCATTGTAACAAAGTCCTTCTTTGGCATCCTTCAACTATTGAAGTTGAAGCCTCTTTTCTCCAAAGCTTTACTCCAACCATTGAATTAGGGTTGAGACTAAAATCTTATAAAATTAGAAATGCCATCTCAGTGATGTCACTGTTGCAGTATCTATAGATCTATACATTTATATAGCTATAAAATCCCTTCCCTGGCTCCTTTGCATTACTCTGCAGTATTACTATTCAAGGCTTCCTAGTGGGAGCTGCTGCTTAATTGAAAGAGTTTGCTTTCATAATCAATTATGAATTCCACTGAAAAAGGCAATCCAATTATTCCCTAGCTCAACTATGCCAAGCACAAGAGCTTATGAGGCCACACATTCAGTCAGATAAGGGAACTGATCCAGCTTAAAGCTGACCTACCAAAGAAAACAGCTATCCCTCATTTCGGTGACCCCATGGCCACATGGCAATGGAAATGGAAAGAATTTTCCCCCAAGAACAAGAACTTACCCTGTCTCAGTATCATCATTTCAATTCACCTATGGATTTTTCAATTTCAAATAGCACAGCCCGCATTTTTACATAGATTGTGTTGCCTGTTCCTATTCATCCAGCTTTATGAGTCTGCATTTGCCTGCACTAAATGAATAGATAGATTTGTTTGCACAGTCTGAGGTCACAGAGTAACACAAACTACTCTTCATGGGTGCCCTGACCAGGTCATGACCTGCCACTAAACAATTTTTACATCACCCTTAGGTACCTGCAATGATTTTATTTCTATCATTCATGTGCAGAAATGCAGAGTCAGACCTCCTACAGTCTCCACACAAACATGGTAAAAACTCTCCCATTTACATGATTCCCTATTAACAACTGCTTTTTGATAACTGTCAGTTAACCAGAACTCAATCCACTTAAGATGGGCTTTGCTGATATTGTAGAGTGTTAATTTTTTTATCAGAATGTCACACAGTAGTAAGTCAGATGCTGTACAAAAACCTAAGTCTACTACATCTACATAGACAATAAAGCTCACCCTATACCACCACAATTTTACCACTTGAGCTTCCAAAGCTGCTAAATTCTTTTCCATTTTTTAACATTCCATGTCCAAGTTTTCAACCTTGAACAGTAAGTGAAAAAATGGAAATTAAATAATTTACCAGTTTGAGATTCTAACCAGTAAATTGCTATGAATTTGTAACTGCACTATCATTTTCATTGTACTACATTGGCCATTTAGGTGAATGATAACCCAGGAGACAGCACCATGCAGGGCTAGCAAACAAGTAAATCATTTAGATTGCACACTGCTTTCAACTGAAAAAGGGGCAGTAAATCTGTCCTGCCATTGCCTTCTCTTTTGTTGAATTTTCAGGATGGTGCAGTCTTTTCATTGAAACAAATAAAAAAAAATCTAGAGATTTAATTTATTGTCCGGGTTTTGCGCATAATGACTGAGGCTGACCAAAGCAAGGCAGTGCCTTAGAAGAATAGGCTTAGCCATTTAAGATCGTGCCAGATACAACACACAGCTGCCTCAAAGCAGATGAGGAGAAAATTCTGGTTACAGCATGGCACCATCTAATGGCTTCGGCTTTAACTGCAGGAACTCAAACAGCATAAAGTGCTGGCCATACAAATTGCATTTCTAACATTATTTTGCTCACCCATCTCACTGTGTAGCAAAGCCATATGGATGAAAAAAAAAAAGAGGAAATAATATAAATTAAAAATAAAAATATGGGCTGACAACTTACATGGTAGTACCAGCTGCAACCTATTTTTTAAACGACTGAACACTTCAGTCCCAAGAGAAGTATCTTAAACAGAATTTAGGTATACAAACAGCACAGTGTTGTCTATACACCTAAATAACAAAATACTGTATTATCATAGAACCATAAAATGGTTTGGGTTGGAAGGGACCTGAAAGATCATCTAGTTCCAATCCCACTTCTATGGGCAGGGAACATTCCACTAGACAAGATTGCTCAAAGCTCCATCCAGCCTGGCCTTGAACATTTTCAGGGATGGGGCATCCACAGCTGTTCTGGGCAACCTCTGCCAGAGCCTCACCACCCTCACAGGGAAGATTTTCTACCTAACATCTGATCTAAAGGTGCCAGCTGTTAGTTTGAAGCCATTCCCTCTTGTCCTGTCACTACAGCCCCTTGTACAAAGTCCCTCTCCATCTTTCTTGTGGGTTCCCTTCAGGCTCTGCAAGGCCAAAATTCAGCCACCCAAAGCCTTCTCTTCTTTAGATTGAATGGTCCCAGTTCTCGCAGCCTTTCCTCACAGCAGAGATGCTCCATAACTCTTGTCACCTTGGTAGCCTCCTCTGGACTTGCTTCAACACATCAGTGTCCTTTCTGCATGGGAGACCCCAAAATTTCAAACTTACTTTTGGATAATTTCTGCTAAGTGGTTTGCCTAGATTTTGCATTATTTTGCACAGTGGAATTTCACATTTCTTTGAAATTATGCTAAGAACCACATAACTTTGTACAATACTATGATGATTGACAACTTTTTTTTTTATTTGCTTGCCAGCAAGTTCAAAGTAAGAGGTAATAAGGACTCTTGGGTTGCATTCCCATCTGCTGGTGACTTCCTGTGTTATACTGAGCAGGTCAGTATGGCTGCATGAAAATCATTCTCGTGTCAAGTATGGAAATCCTAATATTAAATTTCCTTGTAAGCATACCAATGATTTAATAATATTTTAAGTATATCGAGAACTAAAAAAATGCATTTTCATGAGAAAAAAGATATTGTTATAGCAATTTCCTTGTAGGAGATGCAATGGCCAGTATCTCTGCTCAGAATAGCCACAACATAGGCAGAAATCTTCATTTGAATATTAAGTGTTGTTTAAGACCACAGTTGACATTAAGATGTTAATAAAAACCAAGTGGTACTTGAAAGTGAAAGGCTCCATAACTTCACCATTGCATCAATTCCATTCAGCACCATTAAAAGGGAGTTTAAATCTAAGAAAAGGGTGATTGAACAGAGGAACAGGTTCCCTGGAGAGGCTGTGTGGCCTCTGCTCTTGGGGGTACTGAAAAGCCAACACACCTCAGCCCTGGACATCCTGCTGTAGCTGCCCTTGCTCTGGGCAGGGTTGGACTGGCTGTTCCCCAGAGGTGCCTGCTCACTTTGGCCATCCTGTGGGTCTGCGATTTTCTAAAATTTCTGTTGCTGCTTCAGAAATAAAAGCCAAAACCTCAATGCAGAATTAAATTGTGTCCGTCTCCAAATCTTGTGATTATCCTTCAAATCTTCTAAGATTTAGAAAAGTTCCTTCTCTTATAAATATTTAGGACAGTATCTCAGGCTAGCAAGGGAATGTACTACTGGAAAGATTTAATACTGGATCTGGAAGTAACTCAATGGCTCCAAAGACAAATTAAACATAATGAAAATGTTTCAAATCACCAAAGTGGAATTCAGTCACAGCCGGTATATTCCATAAAATACAGATTTTTTTCATTTAAAAAATAACCCTTTGAATAAACCAGAAAAAAATTAAAGGCAGATCTGTAGTGTAATTTAACTATTCTCACATATAGAAAATATACTTACAAAATTCTAAGAATTTAAATAACAATTTTTGAAGAGTTAATAGAAGTACGAAATCTAGTGATAGAGAAATAGTTAACACATATACCCTAAACCTCTCTTTTATTCTTTAAGAGACACAGTCAGAAGGTCTCCTTGCTACCATTCTCTCACTTTCATATGTTCAATATACGTGCATCTAACCAGTTGTTCTTGTGACCACGGCTGCCTGGAAGCCTTGTTCATACACATCACTACTGCAAAAGCCTCTGCTGGCACAGCTTTAATTGGCTGTCCCCTTTTACAATTACTCCTTTTACACAGTGTGAAACTTTGGAAGTGCAGCTGAATCCGACTCACATTCCAGGCAGCAGGATGTGTATGGATACACACTTTGTCAAAGCCTAAAGCACCATGACACTGCATTTCTACAAGATCCCTCAGGTTAAACTGGATCCCAAATACAGCCTTGAGGTCTGGGCTTCAGCAATGCACTAACACGCTTGTCCAGCTCACAGCAAACCTAAATATGAATAGGGAACTGCTGCTTCCAATGCTTTGAACAGTTAAAATCATGGTAATTGGATAGGAGTGCAATGTATGCCACAACCTGCACAGATAAAAGAGTCTAGCACAGGAGATAGTCTGAAGTACACTGTTATTAAGAGTAGATATGTTATTGAAATATAAAGCATTTTTAAAAAGCAAAAATAAAAATTTATTTCATGTACTTGAAGTACCTGCCTGTGGAGAAAACTCAACCATAAATTAGATACTCAGTCAGAGAATCATATATTATAACTTTGCATTTATGTAATATATTTAGAGGTCTGTTCCAACTACAGATTCTTGCAATTGGAATACAAAAGCCCTCTGGCAAAATTTAAATATAAAAATGTAGACACGGTTCTTGTTTACAGGGATAGTTGTAGAAGCAAGAAAGAGAAACAACAGCCTGAGGCACTGACAAGTTCTTTCCAGCTGGAAACACCATGCACTTAAGGTAAGCTTTACAAGGTGAGCAGAGGAATGGATTTACCACTGGTTGTACAAACACACAATAAAAGATCACCATAGGATATACATAGGGAAATAAGCAATACGTGCATAAGTGTCTAAGTGTATTTTCTGTATGAGAAAAAATCAGAGCATTTGGCAATGGCTAGCATTAAAACTAGGGGAAAAGATTCATCATCTTCCCACATTGAAGGGAAAACAGAACACAGATCCAGACCCAGTGGACTGCCTCCTGTTTGGTAGAAATGTTTGTGGAGTTGAATCCCTTACACTGACTTTAAAATGTGACTTCAGTGAAATTCTTCCTTTAATACATCATTCAAGCTTGGTAGCAGAGAAGAGACCTTTCAACAAACAGCACACTTTCCTTTCTGCATAAATTAGGCTCATCTGGCTTGGCTATCTTCATCCAGGGTTGAAAAAATTGGTTTTGTAAATATTCTGCACTTCACTCTCAGTCAGAATCTCTGCTTTTCCCAGTTCTCTAAAATCATGTCACATCCTATTGAAGTGTTAAGTAGAAAGACAGAAAAATGCAAATTGCTGTTCACATTGAATGACAGTTTAGAGGGTTTGTGTAGCACAATTCAGAAACTCTACATTATTTTACTGCTTGCATGTCTATCCTCTGCTACTGACTGCTCCAACTACAGTGCCACACACTCCCTCTCAGAAAACAACTACGTCATAATTTGTTCCTTGAACATTTTTTCTTAGCAGAGTACTTCCACAAATTCCCTTCAACTACTTCCTCTAATAAAGAATCTATTTCCTTTTTAATGTCCAGCCCTCTGTATTTTATATGTACAAATTTTACATTATATTCTGTGGTTTTAAAATTAATCATTTGGATACTTCAGCAAGGAAAAATATAATTTTCTCCTTTGTGTACAAAGATGCCTTTCTGCAGAATGCCTGTGCAGATCTCATAATGCTCCTAGAACAGAAAACACATCACATCTACCCAGCAAGAACAACAGTTTCTCAGCAGCCACTGTCTGCTGTTTCTCCTGTTGCTGTATTTTACATGACACTGCTGACACTGTTCATTTCCCTAAAGTGCCATCTGTATTACCAGAACTGGCTTCCCTTTTTTCTGTATGTCGTCCCTCCCCACAAAGATCTCCCAATAAACACCTTCTACCTGGTCTTGTGAAAATGATGTTATATAAGTAATTCTGTCCTCTATATTCAGTATATTCTCCAGCTTATATCTGCCTATGCTGTTTATCAGGCAGAGCAAACATCTTGCAATATAAAATTTAACTCAAAGGACTTTCACATATGATTCTCTGTATTTTCTTGCTGTGATGATTTACCCTGGAAGTGCTAAACTAAAGATTAGTTCAGACTATGTATTCACTACTGACCAAAAACCTTTTCTCTGAATTTTCTAAGAAACAAAGAACTAGAATAGCATTTAGAGTCTGACACTATGCTGTAACAAACATGACTGTATCACTTGGCATGGAATGTAGATGGATGGTTTGAAATTGATCCTGAACTGGAAGTGTATATGATACACCAGCTTTAAGCTATATGAACCAGTCAAGTAATAATTTTCAGTTATATTTACAGCAGAACTGGGTTTCAATTCAAGTGCTTCAGATGGCCATACCCATGCCAAACTCCTCCTTTTTGTTCCAGCTGGATGGCCTTGCAGGGCACTAAGCAGACATTGTCAGTGGCAGCACAGCCATGCTGACAGCAAGCTTCACAACACAAGCACTATTTCTTCATCCTATCTATTTTGACTTATGCTGGGCTAATTTAGGTGGATTTATCATGAGTTAATTCTACAATGAATTGAGCTAAATCAAACAAACTTCAACTGCATACCAATAAGGCACTGAACATGTTCACTGCTTACCAAGTTCTGAAGATTCATTCCCAGTGTCTATTTTTCAGGCAGTTGAAGTAACATTCAAGGAAGTGATTAGATGTAATGGAATCGTTTCAGAGTAGTTTTCTGTCGTATATCTACAAAGAATGTACAAAGTTTTGTCCTAAAGTCTCAATAATGAAACAAAAACCTTGGGAGAAGAATTATCATATATTTGTAAATAAATAATCTGCCACTGTAAGCTGAAAAAAGGCATTTTATAAGAGAAAAGGAAAGTATAAATGCTGAGAAGACCATACTTCTAGATCCTTTTTCAGTAGCGTCCCATGGCATACAAGATACTCTTAACCAAACAGTGACTACATTTTAACTTAATTGTTACAGTTCTTAGCAGAATTCTCAAGACAGTGGAATAATCAGCACACAGAAGGGTGAGCAGCCCAGAGCCTCCCCAAAGGAGATCCCTCACCCTGCATTTTAATCACTTGGGAACATATGAAGAGGAAATACTATATGTAATACATATATAAAATAACTTGGATACATTAATATAACGGTGTCTGCTTAAGATGATTACACACTTCTTTACCTCTAAATCTCCCCACTAACTCTATTCTGGTATTACCAGCAAAGCTGATAGGGGCAAGTAAAGCAGGAGAGAGAAGCTTTAAAAAGCCATACCATTAACTCAGATATAACAGTCACTTATAGCACTTTAAACCATTCTGAAAATTCTGGTAAACTTTACTTATGTGAAGTTTCACTCCTAGACAGTCTTCTCTGAATAATTCTTCAGTGGGATTTCTTCTGTGACCAGCAGCTCTCAAAATCAGGCACTACAGACAGGTTCTGCTCCACTGGTGCTGGGGTGGTCACAGGGATGCCTGACAGACTGTACAGATGAGAGGGTGTGTGTAATACTGGAAAGGGGTAGCAGGTTATTAGGCTGTTTTCCATAACCTTTCTGTCCTTTTGCTCCCAATGGGATGATTTTGCAGTGGCATAATGCAGGGTTTGTACAATCCATTATATGAGTCTGGAAGGGGCTCATGGGCTGTTGGGTACCTAATCAGCCTCTCCGAGAGGCAAACAAGAGACTTCAAAGGAGGAACAAAAAAAGGGAGAGCCCTGCTTAATTAGTGCCCAGCTAAGAGAAGCAGACTTGGGGGAAGATATGAGGAGAACTGATCCCTGTCAGAGTCCTTGGGTAGAGAGGAAGGCCTGGCAAAAGTTGTTCCCTTCTTTGGCTGCCAATGCTCAACTTCAGCTTCCCTGAGCCACGGCAGCACAGACACTTCTATGAATCAGCAGTTCAGAGAAAAGAACAAAGAATATGCTGTAAAAACACCATAGAAACAACAACAAAAAAAGGAACACTTCTGTACATCCAGGTCTAATTTTACATACACCAAAAGAAAGAAAGGTTGCAGAGGGTTACACCTGTTCAGTCCTTTGGGTGTCCCTGGGCTGTGTGGAGCAGCAGAATAAAGCTGCAAAAGACAGCTGATGTTTTAAACATTAACTTTGTAAACTTTCATGCCTTCTTTCATAAAACACATTAAAAGATTTGGTTTTGTCATAACAGGTGTTTTTCAGTATTTTTCCTTCTTACATTTTACCTAAGAATGTCAGAAACTAAATCTGGTCTTCGGTGACTTGCCTGTGAGAGCAGACAGTGTCTGAAGAGAGGAAAACATTCTAAGACAAACACATATTCATAAGGAGCTCATAAATAGATACTAAATAAAGAAACAAATTAATCCTGAATTTCTCTTACAGACTTCCTACTTCCCAGAATTGTGAACCACATACATATCTTATCTGGCTCTTTGCAGGTTATCAATATATTATTCAAAACAATAAATAAAAAAATAGGAAAAATCAAAAACATAAACAAGAAAAGTTTAAATGGATTTTTTTATACCTGTGCCTTGTCTTTAGCAGAAATGGATTATGAGAAAATACTGTTCTAGAAGAATTTTCTTGTAAAAGATTTCACTATCAAACCAGCTAGATATTTTCTGCTGAACTGTTTTATGTATGCATATGTATACATGAATATATTTAAATAAAACCATTTTGTCTTCTTCTTTGGTATGATTAATTTTAATTTTAAATGCCTTTTCTCAATTCAATTCCTCTCTCTCCTACTGCATCCTGGATCAAAGTTGGGATAACTGGGTACACAGATATTAACAAAATATACCATTTGAGTGTAGAGATCTCCAAAATGAGTATTTTCTTTTATTTTCTTGCTTGCATCTTGCTGTGTTGGAAACAAAGTAGACTGATTTCTCATAATACAGGAGCATCCAGGGCACTGACCACTGAGGAAAGGGACAAAGAATACTTCCTTGTTATGTATTAGAAGCCATCTCTCCTTCACAATCATAGTAATCCATATTTCCCAAGGATAATTTTAATTCTTAATTACAAAATGATGATTTAGTCAGCACACCTGCCTTTTAAGCATAAACACATTTTTTACAAAGTATGTGCCTCTTCTGTGATTTCAAAGAACACTGAAAATGTAGGAGAGCATGAAGATCAACAGTGAGCAAACAGCCAAAAAGCTTTCTGATGATGAATTACCCTTTGAAGTGATGTGTTATTTTTGGAATTTCAAGCATGAACTCTATGAGCGGCCAGACTACACATTTCTACAGTGGCAATAAAATTCAGCTAATTTGGTACGAAACTCGACAGGATATTATCATTTACGTACAGTTTTTATCTCATAGTTAAGGACAAATCTGCCAAATTCCACAAGATATTTCCTTATTAAAGCGAAGTTTAGAAATGGAGGAGCCACAGTGTTAGATCTCTAATTTTTTTCCACTTAAATGAAAACTTCACCCTTGGAAAGTACACTTCAGTACTGAATGTGTCAGCTTTTTGCACTTGATCTTAATTTGATGACAAAGACATTAAAAGGATGTCATATTACAGTAAATGCAGTTTTGACAATGGGTTCACTCATCCATTGTACTGAGCGAGAAAAGGTTCTTGTATTAAAACGCCTTAAACTTTTCAAAGAATCATCTCAAAAGGTGATTAATTTACATGTTAGCTTAAGAACAAAATCCTGTCATACTAATTAGCATTTATTCCTTAAGAAGTAGTCAAAACATATTTTCACATTGCAATACCATTGAGTGTCCCCCCAAAAAATGACAGTGCATAAATTACAAAGCATGTTTTTCACAGTAAACACAGATCTGTGCACAAGTTAGAATAACATTCTCTTAATCCTTAAAACAGAGCAGCAATAAATGCATCTTTATTATGTTCAAAAGCTGTTTCTTTTTCCTTTTTTTTTAACCAAATTGCAGTGCTATGAGCTTAAACTTCTCTCATTGCATTACTCCAGGCAGTGGATGTCTGAACACACACACTTTGATCCTGTGAATAGAGGTGAGAGAATAAACCAACGCCTGCTTTCCTGTCTTCAACATAAAGGCATTTGTAGCTAGACAAGAACCTGTGAGATATCAAACATGCCAATGAAACCTGACTGCTCTGAAAGGGACTGGCTGAGAGCTTGGCTTTCGTTTGATAAATAAATAACTGAAGTTGTTATCTGCTGCAAATGCTTTCACTTGGGGTCCAACAGTAACTTTCTTGTTATAACACTAATATTTGAAGTAACATCAGAATGCACTGGATGTTAACTGATTCATAGTATTTGTCTATCATAACTATATTAATATTAATTTCAGAAACTTCCAGGCATTGAAAACATAAGCTTCTATAAATCTGACAGAAAAATATAGGTATAATTCAATATCTGAATAAAGTTTCCTTACAGTTGTTTCAATTTCCTATCACGCAGTCAAACTAGAAATTGATTATTATCAGTAAGAAATCTTTCAACTCTTAATGTAATATGTACCTTTCTGTGAAAATGTAGTTGGATTATAAAACAGTAAAATTGTGAAGTGGTATCAGTGAGTAAAATACTAATTCACTACATCCCTTGTACCTGCTCAACATGCTGTATTTATATGGCAGTCAGCTCCCAAATAGATGACACCAGAAGATCAAAATAGTTGCTTGTCACAGCATGCAAGGAAAAGGGAATTTTCTTTATCTGCACACACAGTTCTTTGAAGCTGTCCTGCGAGAGTATCTCTCAATTAAATATCACTATTTTCCCTCTCCCCACCAAAAAAAGATTGCAAACCCTCTTATTATGCCTAGGGGGATGGATGAAAAATTACAAACATTGCCAAATGTGTAACTAGAAAAACTGCCTTGAAGTGGATGGGGGTGTTTCGGTCTTGGAAGCTTCTGTGTAATCAAAAGCTTTTACAAAAGCTAAAGTAATTTAAGTCTTGTCAGAGAGGCTCGCTGATTCTGGTAGTTATTTTCCTGCAGACATCATAAGTTGATCAGCTTTACACACAGCATTCACTGGGGCTGTCATCCAGAGTGAGTGCTTTGTCCCCTCAATAGGACCAACCCACAAAAGGACAAGGCTTTAGAAACAATGCAGAATCCATCCTTTAGAAAGCATGAAATTTAGCTAAGAACTGAAACTCTGGCTATTTGCTTGCTAATTTCTTTCAGTCCTGTTAACCAAAGAAATCAGTAAGGTCTAGAAAGGTACCTTCCTTGGCTGACAGGGATACTCAGTACATCTTTACTGATATTTCTCAGGGAAGGCATGGGCACTGAAGATTTATTTTTTTCAACTGCATTTTGCTTAGAAAGTTGAACTTTTCTCTAAATGCCTCACTTTCTCAGTTTTGAGAAACTAGAGGTCTAAGATGGTGCCCTCACAATTATGCCTCAGGAGATAAAATAACGAAGAGTCACTTCTTTCTACACAGTGGCATCCAACCAGGCTGGGAAAGCCCTCAACACTCATAACAGCATCAGCATATGCAGACAGCAAGAGTAAAGTTTCATGGTAGAGTGGGATTTTGAAATTTTCTAGTTTTAACCTATAGTTCAAAAGAAATACAGACTGAGGAAGTCACCTGCACCTCGGCACCTGGACAGAATTTGAACAGCACACATGTATACACGGCCTGTGAAGAACTGCTAAGAATCAAGCAGACTCAAGTTTTTTTTTTAAAGCCAGAGAGCAAATACAAAAAAGCTTGAGCACAATCAAGCAACAAGTGTTTTTTTTTAAAAAGGGAATTTGAATCCTTTCCTGAATGATGGATTAAAATTTTGTAGTTATAAATCATATATTCAAATTGGTCAGGTGTCTTCTGAGGTTCATACTGAGTCACATACCACATGCAATAAAATGAAGTTTAAAAAAAAAATTAACTTTTTACATATGATAGGAAATGCATAACAACTCCCAAGGAGAATGCCACAATATAAGCAGAACACCCACATAACTTCCTTTTTTCCATGTGCACAGAGACCTATGATTAAAGCCTGAGCTCTCATGGGTTTGATGCATACAAATATGCGTTACACACAGTGTCTCAGCAGGCACTCATTATGCAGTCACAGCAAAGAAAAAGTAAATGCCTCACTGAATAAGAAGGAAGGAGGAGATTTTTCACCAGTTCTGTTGAAAGGCAACAGCGACTCAGGGAAAAGAAGAATTATTGCATATCCCCTTTTTACTCATCATTTGGGATAAAACAGTTTACTGATATAAATAGCTAAAACAGTAATTCAGCTAAAAATCATTTCCAGAGGAAAATTCCTTACCATTCAAAGAGTAACTAAGCAAGTATATAAGATTAATTAGGCAATGCAAAACCTGGGTAAATTATTAATTTAAGCCAAAAAAACAACCTGCCCTTTAATATTTTGGGGATGAATTATATATGTTCAATTTTTCAGGTGTACAGTCACTGAAAGCAAGAGTTACTCCAGGAGATGTGGTCTAGCTCTTTATAGTATTTTTGTTGCATGGTGGATGTCAATGAACCCATCAGTTTCAGATAAATAATACAGACTAAGATTCAAAGTAATCTAAAAAAGACATTACAGTGATTTCCTATTAGGTTAGGACTGTATATCACACATTAGTACCCACAGGCAAACCCTTCTATAAGTGAATGTCATTTATCCACACCTGAGGGAAGAATTTACTTTTTAAGAATGCAAATGCTGGTTACATATTTAAATTAATGAAGCATGTGATGTAGGTCAAGGGCAAACAAGAGAATTTTTTTAGTAGTTTTAATGCTATCTGCAGCAGTTTTCACACATTCTTAAATTAGTCTGTAGGCATTTTGAAGGTTAAAGAACAGTGAACTTTAAGAACATAATCATGAAGTTCAATGTGAAGAACAACTTAAATCATATGCTGGAAGGCTGGCATTTCAATTTTGCCAGAGGCAAGGTAAAAAGCTTAAAAACAACTGTGTTAAATGGAAACTTGTTATGTAAAAATACAGGTAAGAAAGAAATAGTAAGACTAAAGCTGACTGAAAACTACACATTTCTCATACTTTCCTGCAATGTCTCTCCTGCTCAAGCTTTAGAACCTATGGAGCCAAAGACAAAAAGTGCAGTGACTGTAGAAATTACAAAAGTATTTATCAATAAGGTAAACAACTGTAAATTATGGAATAGTATTCTGAAAGTATATATCTGGGAGATCAAATGCCTCTCAACACATCAGGAATGTCATCTACATTTATTATTGCACACTGATTATTTAATAAGTTCTTCCACTTCCATCTTAACACTCCTAGATATTCACAGGTTTTACCAAAACAAATAATCCCACAGAAAAACAGCAGCTGGAACTACACTGCTGGGTCATTGAGCCAAATTCTGAAACTCCTGCTATTGAGTTTTAGATGGGTAATGGGCAGGCTTCAGCTCAGCTTATATTGAGTGTGCAGCCAGTGTGATACCACAGGTGCCTACACTGAAGAATGTACTCCAAACATGGGTAGTAAGCCAAGCATTTAAATAACTTCATTAGCAGTTTTAAGGTAATCTTTTTAACAGATGCAGAGAGTTAGAAAATATCTAGCACTTCTCTTTCCCCTCTAGCCTTTTCTTCCTTGTAGTGGTTGAAATTTTACCACTCTGCTGCTAACAGGATTTGCACAGCCACTGTTGTACCGAAGGTCTAAGGCAAAAAAACACCCACCCATCAGAACTGTGGGCTTTTGCTGACTATTTTTGATGGCTTAAATTTTCTGTTGAATATTAAACACAAGTCTTCCTCATACTAAAACTATTATTGCAGAATTATTTCCCATTTTTTGCAAAGTAAATACAGAATTATTTCCTATCATCAGCCACTACTGATCTGCCTTGCTAAATGCACTCCTTTCTGCACCTTCCTTGCTGCTGGAATAACCAGCAGTTAATACAATTTAATACAACTGGGGAACATGATGAGTTGCAAAGAACCTGTGGAGATCATGAAGTCTGAACACTCTGCTCCAAGCAGAGCTAGGCTGGGTTGATCAGGGCCTGTCCAGGCCAGCCTCAAAGAGCAGAGACTGCATAACCTCTCCAGACAACCTGTGTTGCAGTTGTAAATTTTGGGTGTTTTTCCACCAGGTTTAATAAGAATCTTCCTTGGTGCTAACTGTCAGATTATTACCCAAATAAGGAATCTGAAAATCTTGTTTTGATCAAACACAGCAAAAACTTCTGAATTATTTTGCTCAGTTAGGAGAAAAATGCTTGAAAATATTTAAGCCCCTTAGAAAGTATTAATAAGACCCATTTTTACCACTAAGGAGTGAAAATGGAATAGAAGGGGATGCAGCATCAGCAAATTATCCACAGAATCTAAGGTTGCTTTATTCACTGTGGAAGTACTGATTTGATTGCCATATTTGAAGAAGAGTGCTTTACTATATATACACTTTTACAAATACACAGTCTAAGTACCACCAAGTGCCTTGCATAGATCCCCACCAAAATATGAGCCCTGTTGATGCTCTGTAGGTTTTGCAGAGCAACATCACATCCACTCACCTCCTCTCAGACCATCTGCTGGTCACCTTCCGACACGCCAAAATTCCTGTGAGCCATTTACAGAGGCCAAAGGTGGCTGCATTATGCCAAAAGCACTATTTTTCACATTGAGGAAAGTCTCTCACCAGACACTGTGACTGGCATATAAATGATGCATTAGAAGTGTGGTCTTAGTTACAAGCACTTGAGTACTTGCAACCCTGTAGCTACTTCAGATAATTTATTTAGAGAATACCAAAGAGATTCTGTCCCTCATTCCACAGAAACATCTGAACTTCTAATTTTGCATTTAAATGCTGAATTACCAGCTCATCATCTGTAAATCACAATGACAGAAATGCTTTAAAATTATTTTATTAAAGTACATTTTACAAGATAGCCCACTTGGATTTGTGAGATAGGTAACCTAAAAAGTGCTTTCTGTGTTTCCAAAGGATGTAAAGCACGATGATTTTCATTCTTTGATGCTGTCACATCATAGAATATACAGGAAATGCCATCAATATATTATAATTAAACAAATATGAGCAAGTAAATCTCAATAGTGAGTTGTATAAGATCAACAGTATTTCCTTGTGGCTGCAATTACACCTTCTAGCAAAGCCAGCATTCATCAGCTGAAGGTCTCTCCAATAAAAATCTCAGCCAGCAAATTATTAAAACACTGCACCTCATTTTCATGCAGAATGAGCATAATGAGAGCAGCATCACCCTTTTCACCCTTACAGACACAAACAGCACTGAAAGCACTAGTCAGATTTAGACCACATGTTGATTCCACAACTGTCACCAACAAATACTTCCTTATAAAATCCCTAACATTAACTTGCTGCTATGAGCAGCTCCAGATCTTCAACTGTGGGCCATATGTGCAGGACGTGCTAATACTAAAAAAAACATCGACTTAGTCTGTTGAACCAGCAAGTTTTGATTACTATTACAGCTGGATCTTTACGTGCTAATTAGTTTCACGAATTCAACATTTGCACATTACAGAAGATTCCTACATAGACCAAACAACAAAAGTCACAGAACAATTATGTTTGTTTGTTGGGGCTTTTTACTGCTGGACTCATCAGAATCTTTTTTTCTTGTTTTTGGATAAATCTACTGTCTCTGAACAGATTATTTTTATTAATTTGATAAGTAAAACCAAAAATTCATTAAACTTTGATAATTTGACACACCATTTCATATTACAAATGCTTTGCACAGCTGTTGGTATATGGCAACACACATCACTGCTTAATGAGCTGTTTACAACAGGCCAGAGCACTGACAGTGTCTCAAGGGTGCATCCCTTGAGGAGCGAGGTGAGGCAGTGTCTGATCAGGAGCCCCCCTGCAGGTGCACCACTCTCACATCCAGTTCCACAGACAGGACAAGAACAAGGCACAAGCACAGAACACAAAAGCACAGCTTTGCTTCCATGGAAATGCACATAACAAGCAAATCCTGCATAAAGCCCCCAAACCTTACGTGGCTGAGGCACTGCATTAGAAAGTTGCACCCTAAAACCTTCTTTTCCCATGCCCTGTGCATTCACACCTCCCTTGGGATAAAAGGCATGGCATCATTTCTGGAATAAAGCCACTTGTCTTCCCTTTCTATCTGTATATTAGGATAGACCATCTCAGAACTAATAATTCATTAATGCTTATATGACAGTTTCACAATTAGTTTATGAACTATATCTAAGGACTGTGAAAGATAATATCCTTTTTTAGTTAGATGTAATTTCTGTTCTCTCCTTTCTTGTGGTTAGTCACCAGGTTCTAGCCCCAGAACTGTTCTGCTGAGCTCTGCTACCTATCTTTTTGCTCTACATTTCAAAATAATCCACTTCAGCTCAGGTCTAAGACTGCCACCATCAGCATTGCCACATACACCGTTGTGCAGCTACAGCAATGATTTATTATTCAATGACAACAATGTAGCAGAAGTGGTGGCATTATGATTCGTCATTATGAGTTCAATAAAATAATCTGCTGAACATCTTTTTGTTTCTCTGATGTACAAAGACATTCTCCACAGATAATACAGCAGATCACAGAGTAGTAAGTATGAAAATCAGTAGGAAACTAGTATGCTTTATTTCATATTTGTCAACATTTTCCATGCATCTCTAAAAAAATTATTAATTGCACTTTCCTCCCACAAATTCTCCAGATTAAATCTGCTTAATACAGGAAATATATTCTAAAGGCTTTGAATGGAAAAAAAAAATGCACTTATTAAAAAAGTCAGAAATTCATTTTAAGTTTTCTAACATCTTATTTCACTTCTTTCACTTTTAATAACATAGTGTGCTGAGTAAAGGACAACATTCCAACAGAGGGACATAAATATTTGCATACGGTGACAAAAACATTTTCCCAGTGATTACAAAAAAAATGCAAAGTCAGGGCTCATTATTAAGAAGCTGAAGATTAATAATTAATTATTTTACTTGCATAGAGTAATGTTTTAAAACAAACAGCTACATTCAAAATTAACAAGAATAAAAAGTATATGGATGAATTGATCATTTGTTGCTCTTATATATTGGCTAAAAATTGATAGGTTGCAGAATTACAGTTTGGAGTGGGGAAGCATCAAGTCTGAAAAAACATCAGTACTCATCAGCTATTTATTTATTCTCATTTCTGAAGCTTCTGAGAAAATTAATACCTGTCTGGGGTAACTGGCAATTAAAAAACAAAATAACTCCAAATTAGTCAAAGTAACTGCTATCTTACTAAAATGGAGGCGGGCATCTAACAAAGCAAATAGAATAGAACTACAGCAACAAGTTCCTTCAGATGTGCAGTTTCTGTATGCAGAACATACAGTGTGGGTGGTGATGGTCCTGGTAGCTTGTGATGTATGGTAGAACCATTTTAAACAGTGATACAATATGTCATAGATAATAAATCAGTAAATACTCTAGTGGCTTCACAGTCCTGCTCTTTCTTATCAACATGATTCCATAGTTCCTGAGGTTAAAAACTTTTATGGCTTTAGATTTTAAGCACTCAGAATAGAAATAATTTATATGTGGGAATCTAAAGCTGCAAGACTTTATTACACTGCATTTGCCCTGTGCCATTTTCACAGGCAGCAGCAACACTGGAGGCTCTACTGTATTCACCACTGCCAAAATTGATACATCAGAATTCAAGAAAGTTAAAATATTTATATCCAGAACTTTTATTTTCAGGCTTTGCACAGATTTAACTGCATTCAGTTTTAACTCTGGTAATTTCTGTGAACATTTTAAATTTATATGCCAGATGTTTAAACGCTGCAGAGGATTATTATTACATATTTACTTATATAGACCCATCCCTCATGTATGCAGCAAGAAAGTAAAGACACTTCCAGAGGAGGTAACACTTCCTTCTAACGAGACTCACAGCAGGAGGCTTGTTGATTCTGAGTTCTGTATTATTACCAGCTTCCTAAAGTCACAAACTTTTATCTGCATTCTCATAATAATACTGAGAAAATATGAGATGGTGTACTTCAAAATATGACCTGAAGTTCAACATGTATAAAACAAATAATCACAAACAGATAGAATGGTTGTAACTGCAGTGAAATTCACAAAACTCATTCAGTATTATACATAAAACCTTATTAGGAAGAGCAAGTTAGAAGCTAACTATTTTTAAATCTTATGCAGAATGCTAAAACCATTTGCAATCATCACACATCAAACCAATCAGTTCTATATTTGACTTTTATACATTTTTCTAAATATCATAATCATAAACATGCACAGCAACTCTATACAGACATCTACAGGCACATCTGTTTTGTGTTTCCTTTTCAACACAAATATTCTTAGACAACAAGAACAGAAAAACAGCCTGTATCAGCCAGAAGCAACATCTTCCCTGAACTCTTTAATAATTTTCTTCCCAGGAATATAACAAACCATTTATTGGTACCTGCTCTAAGAGAGACTATACACACACTAATACTCTACATCAACCAAACAAAATTACCTCAAAATCCCCCAAAATACAAGTAAAAAAGCCTTCCCACCAAAAAGCCACCAAAAAACAGAACTAAACTGACCCCTGATGTGGAAGCACTTCTCTCAGGAAAACTACATTTTTCATTTCAATTAGTGTTTTATCAGTAGTTGAAAAGTAATGTTTTAGTCATAAAAGAAGATACAGAACCAGTCAGAAAATGCAATTGCTTCTGCACATGAATTCTTTTCTTACAGCCCTTGTCAGGAGTATCTTTTATGGTTAATTCAAAATAGTGAGGCAATTCATTTTCTCTTCTTTAAGTGTCTCCTGATTAAATGGAATGAAAAGGTACTTAGCCAAACATAGTAGAATTTGTGGAAGAACTCTCAAGCATTTTAACTGTCATATAAAGTAGATTTTACTAAGGAAACAAAGGAAGTCACTAATAGTTCAGTAGTGCAAACCTTCTATTACTTATTAAAAATAGCTCTTTATGATTTTTCATAACTTGTAGTAACACCTTGCACCTGAAAACAGTTATTAAAAGCCCAAATAATTATAAAACTAGAAAGACAGCATCAATCAGATGAAGTAAAGGTACCTACTCCCTTCACAAGTGGGAATGCAGATTAATTTTTTAAAAGTTTTCAGCATTTCAGAGGGCATGAACGCTGGTTGAGGACTTTTGACCATAAAAAGGTATTGATCAGTCTGATCTTTTAAAATGTTTTATGCAGCCACATACAGCAGAGTTGCCTGTGGATTGGACATAATAATCAGCAGGGGAAGGAGAGCTCATTACTACAAGCTCTTCTTCCCCTGCAAATTACCTCAGCATGAAGCCATGTATCTCAATCAAAAAAAGATTGCTATGGAGAGCTACACAAGATGTTTCTAAATCAGCTAGCTTGGGGCTCAGCCTATAGCTGCAACCTTCTTTTAACCTTCAGAAAAGCAGAAGGACCAGGATGGTCTCTAAATATTCGCCATCTATAAGTTTAGAAATAGATAATTTAGCAGATAAAAGTCACCAGCAGACCTGGCCTGTCTCATGCTCACATAACTGATGCCCAGTGCAAACACATGGAAAATTCAGCAGCAAGATCTAACAGAGAAGGGGACAAGGTGGGACCTTGCATGTGTGGGGGTCAGTAGGGGCCTAGGGGCAAAAGGCAGTTGGTAGAACCCTGAGAAGAGTACTTAAAGCTTTGGCCTGTTGTACATAACTCTTGAAAATATTTCTCAGACACAAGAAAACTTTCCTGTAAGTCACCAACAATCTATGACTATTTAAAATGCTGAAATTTTTGACAAGGCTAGTGATGTCATTGATGTGTTACAAACCAGAAATATGCTCTAATTGCATGGCGCGGGGGGCAAGGTGTGTGTAAATGAAAATAAGAGCCAAAGACTCAAATTTTCAGAGATTTGCTCAGAAAGCACAGTGTTGCAACAAATCTGATAATAAGAGAATCATCTAAGGAAACTGGAGATATGTTTACTGAACCAAGCTTAAGATAGACATAATTCCTTATCATAAGTATAAAGAAATACAAAACACATGGCAAAATATAAGTATTATTTTAACCATAATGTTAGAATCAGAGACTGAGTAAAATTAAGGCAAAAGGGACAAAGTGTAGCAAGCTGGTAGAAATCCTTATAATGGAATTACTGCCAAAAGAATACAGTTGCAGCATCATAATTCACATTGTTTAATGTTCTAAAATGCAGTGTACACTCAAATGTCAACACAGTACAGATTCTCATGAATGTCAACTATTAAACTGCGACCATTCAATACAAATAATTGTATTGAACTGTATTTCATGGTTTATTAACAGCTGAAATTTCAAGTTTGACCCCCAGTTTCCTGGAACATACTATGCCACATCAGTCCCCACTCTGGAAATGAACTGTAGCTGATCGAGTCCCTTGACCTGATTTTTACACAAGATATCCCAGCCCCTATTGCTGTGTGCTGAATCCTGTAAAATCAGCTACTAAATGAATGTGACAAGGAACACAGCAATGTTCACCTATCCAGATGAGATCACACCCGAGCCCTTACAAATGATGTACCAGGCATTGTTTTAGCCCCACAGAAAGCACTAACACATTACGTAAAGGTCTTTGTTCCATCAAAATTAAACTTAGGGACACCCAAAGAAAAGGTAATATAGAGGCACTGAAATGAAGTAGAGGTTACAGAAGCACAGACACAAGTTGCAGAATTTCCTGTGGGTGAGATTGTATGCGAAGTGCTGCACCAAGAGGAGATAATTTGGAACTGGTGTTAGCATGTGAAAACCACAGTGACCAGAAAACAATAAAGTGCATCTAAGAGGCCAAGCATAAACTGATCATTTGCTAAGGTCAGAATGAATTTTCTTTTTCATATTCACTGTTGTACACTTTGCATCATTATCTTCAATCCTGAGAAAACCCACTGAAGTCCCTTTACCACTCATCACACAAAAGGCTGAACAATACACAAGGGTTGCTAATTACAGAGCCTTATTTACATGCTGCTAAAATTCCTAAGTCTTCTGGTGAGTGCTCCAATATATGGGACAAGGTTCCTACAAACCAAGTAAGACAGCTTTGTGAGAGGAAATTTCCAACATATTTATTCATGTTTGGTAGTAGCACATGTAGCTTCTGCTATTTATATTTCATTTAGAGCAGTTAGACTTAAGATTTTAGGTATCCTGGAGATTTTCCCTTAGATCAAGAAAAAAAATCTATTTTATTTATGTAATGAAACACATGATATAAAATCACGCTATAAGGGACATGAATGAAAACAAAGCTGCTTACGCAACATGAAAACATTCTGGCCTATATTTTCCCAAAAATAAATAACCCCCATGTAAAATACAATTATACAGTGGAAAAATACCAAAAGCCAATATTAAAACCCCCATGAAAAATCCTTATTTGCAACTCTAAACAGATTCAACAGGTTCTTGTACTAATCATTCCCATCTAGTAAAACAGAAACAGCTTAAAGCAAAAAAAAAAGCATTTTTTGAATTTCTAAAAAAGCATTTATTTTTTTTTAATTTTTAAAAAAAGCTTTTTTTTAAATTTTGTAAAAACTGCAATGAATTTAAAATCACGTCATCTACTAATTTCTCTTCTTATGAGGATGTTATATAAAGGACTGGAATGACTTCATCTGGAACATTTTGAACAAGATATTGGAAATACCCAGGGAAAAATGGAATAATGAAGCAGAAATTTCAGAAAATTATAAAAAGTAAAACTTAGTCTCAACAGTTATATTCTATTAACCAAAAAATACTTCAAAATACACAACATTCACTGAAGGTTTATTTAAAGCATATGCCAAAACTGGCTCTCATAAAAGTTATGTGAAGGGCTTATAATCAGAAAAGAATCATTTAAACCTGTAGCTACAGAATACTAAGGTTACTTGTAAGGTTTTACCAATGAATATCCATTATTCACAAAAAAAACTGTCATTAATCTTACCTTTTGCTAGATGAAGTTCCTCTGCCCTTCCAAGTATAGGATCCACCCATCTCTCTTTCTCAGTGTAATTCCAGAAGATTACTTTACTCTTTCCACCTGTGAGTTCCTGGAATTGTTAAAGTAGATTTGAGATTTCTCATGGTTAAGAAACGGGGTTCAACAGAGCAAAAAACAAAAGAAAGATCATCACTTTTCCCCTATGTAAATACTACCACTATTTCCTTTCCTTCTATCACACTTTTCTTTTTCCTCTTGTTCATCTCTCCTAACTCGCTCCTTTTGGTCAACATTCTCTCCTCCCTTTCTTTCTCCCAAATACTGCATGCATGGCAAAGCTCCCCAAATACTGGTTGTATTTACCACACTCATTTGAAAGATACGGCTTTAGAGGAGAGATAAATCGCCCGTAATTTTTATTCAGACGTAGATACATCTGCAGTTTTTATCTTCTGTACCTGCAGAAGTTCAGGCAGTACTCTTCAACTTGCTGCATCAGTAGCCTATTTTAGTATCACTGTCTGCCTTAATGAGGTCACTGATTTGTATACGTAGGAAATTACCAGGTACAAACACGTGTTCATTGACATAAAATACAGACTGCCCGTTAAAACTGAACACATATAGCAGCACTCTATCTTAACTCTCTCCTTTTCCAAATTACCTTTTCCTGTAGCGAATTTTACTGTTCACACATTGCTCCCCGTTGCCAGGGGTCACAGCGGGACCAGCACACACAGCTTGCCGTCAAAAAGTAACTGTTTTGTTCAAAACACGTGTATTACAAAGGCAAAGCCCTGATGCAAAACACGCAATTGAACGCAACAGGACACAGGTAAGACTGTCCTCAGCGAGTAGGGCTGGATAAGAGCACTTTGGGAAATTCTCTGCCAAACTAGTACCCAAAGAAAGCGAGGAGGTGAGGGACACTGGATTTTCATGCGCTGAATAACTTTTAGCTATGACCAGAGGCGTAAGAGCCCCGCAGAGCCGGGCTGCAGAGCCGGGCAGGTGCCCCCGAGGTGCCGCGGCCCCGGCGCTCCCGCGGTACGAGGGCAGCGGGCACCG
>VZTB01018185.1:165495-180118 GCA_013397245.1 Thryothorus ludovicianus
GCCCGGGGGTCTCCGTGCAGGGAGCCAGCGCAGGGGAGGCCGCGGGGAGGGGACAAGCGCCCGCGGCCGGGGCCGGCTGCAGGGCCGGATGCAGGGCCGGCTGCAGGGGCCGCTGTTCGGGCGGCGCGGCCCGAGCCTGGGCCCGAGCGGGGCCCGCGGGGGCGGATCTGCCTAGGGGAGGCCGCGCAGCTCCCTCCGCGCAGCTCCGCGGCTGGGGGATGTCACGGGCATCGGCCGCTTCTGGAGACTCATCCCTGGGCATCTGTGTTTTTACAGGAAATAAACGGCTTCTGATGCCAGGAGCACGATGAAATTCGCCTGCCTTTCCTTCCGACAGCCCTACGCAGGGTTGCTTCTAAACCAAGTCAAAACAGTAGAGACTCGGTGGCGTCCTTTGCTAGCAGGCTACAAGAACTGCACCATTGCTATTCATATAGCTGTTAAGGACTGGGAAGATGAAACATGGAGAGAAATTCTTCTGAAGAGGCTCGGCATGACCCCGAAACAACTGCAGGATTTGTTGGATGAAGGGGAAAAATTTGGCAGAGGAGTTATTGCAGGTGAGCATCCTTGGGTTACATTTTCCAAGCAAACTTTGAGTCCCTTAAGAGTCACTCAAATACACATCTGCTTTATGTGTTTGCACTTATTATGACATTTCTTTAACACTTTGAAGGAGTGGTGCATGAGTAGTGATGGGGGCGTCTGTTCCAATTCCTGTGTGTTTCAGCATAAATGTCAATTCCACACTTCTTGCATTTTGAGCTTACGAACTCTTGCTGAAACCATTTTGCAGTACTCATGGTCAAGCGAATTCATGATGTTGCAGCACTTTGCATGTCATTTTAGAGTATACATAAATAATTACACAAATAAATCCTATTTCAGTTTTACAACTCCCCTCTGTTCTTTTGGTATTTGGGCAGTGAAGTAGTTTGTAACACACAGTGCAAGAGGCAGTGATGTTTTACTGCATAAACTGTGCTGACATATAGCAAATGTTGCACACTGTAAACTCAGAAAGTTTTTATCCAATGCTTATTTCGTTGTAGGTATCTTTGTTTACACCATCTTTCATTGTTATTTGAATAGTTTTAGCTATTCTTGCACAACAGATTAGTTCTATCACATACACTGAACATTGATGTGGTTCTGTAGGTCCTACATAATATGTAATTTGCAGCCTTAACATAAACTGCATTCTTAATTGTGGAGTGGGTAGGAATTTTGAAATAGTTTAATGATTTTAAAATGTTAATAGAATAGTGGCTTGAGAGGAGCAGAGAGAGTTTTATGCTTTACTGAAGCTGGTCCAAAGCCAAACGTAGCTCAGTTTTGGTAGCAGCTGTGTCTTCTTAGATGCAGGCTGCTTTTCAAGGAGTTCTGCATCACTGGGTTGTGGATTTTAACTGTGCCCTCCCCCCTTTTCTTCATCGACTTGAGTCACAAGGACTTTTGCAGCAAAGAGCACAGGTGGGAGGTGTGCCTCCCTCTGCAGTTTTCTAGTAACAAACTGGCTATTCTCTGTGTCCTCAGGGAGGACAACTTTTCTCTAAGAGATCAAACTGGCAACTAATTTTGTTTTTTAATTGTAAAATACAGGCTTAATTGACGTTGGAGAGACATCACTATATCCAGAAAACCTGCCTCCTGAAGAGATTTTGCAGCTGGAAAACAAAGCTGTCCTCAGTAATCTAGAACAGAAATACTTGACTGTAATTTCAAATCCCAGATGGCTTCTGGAACCAATTCCTGCCAGAGGGAGAACAGGGGTGTGGTATGTGGACATCCCTGAAGAACTGATCCCTTCAGAAATGTAGGTGTTACCCCTTACTGTTTTTCCTGCCTAAATGCAGACTTGTATTTACGATGCTGACTTGTGAATTACATCAGCATCTTGTTTAGGATTCTATTCCAAAACTGTTTGAAATCACAAATACACCTCAAGAACTGCTTTTTTGAGGCAAAAGAAAAAAGATGTGTCTTTATGACTATTACAGAAAAATACTGTTTTTCTAGAATTTTCATGTATAAATAACTATGTAAATGCCATTTTTTAAATGCATAGTTATGGATTGTGTGCCAATTTAAATGTAAATTAAAATTATTTTTTGGTACCTGTATCTCTGATAAGAAAATGGAGCTTAAAAGCAGGCTGCCTTAATTAATAGGACATCTGTCCCAGACCACTCCTATTCCTACCTTAAGGATAGATTTTTTTCTTTCACACAAGATGTGCTTAGGATGGATGTAGCTCTGTGACCTGACAGACATTGCAGAAAGGCCATTTTGAGAAGGTGCTTGTACAAAAGGAAATAGAGCAAGTATTAAATTTTTTTCTAATAAGATGAAAAATACTAGTTATCTTTGAAAAATCTAATACTGAAATCAAGACAAGTGTGAAGAATTACAAATAACAGCCACTATGGGCACTCTCAAGAGTTTTTCAAAATTCACATCCTACATTACATTGAAAATCCTTTTGATTTTCTGGAGCAAGGTCACACCTAGGCATGGCTCTGAAAACAGAACAAGTGGCAGAGCCTTTGTATTCAGGCACTTTACTGGAGCACTTTGGAAACTCTTCCCTTGGACTACACCACAGCACTTCTGCCAGAGCTGTGCAGGTACCTCACACCCTCATTGCTGGGATCCAGGGCAGTGCCTGCAGATCCTGAACGACACGAGGAGCTGGGCTGTGACCTGGACACAGACTGAGCTGCTGCCAGCACAGCTGGAGGGAGGGGAGGTGACTGCAGGGCAGGGCTGGTGGAAGCAAAGCAGCTCCCTGGCCCCAGCCAGGCCCTGCTGTGCTTTGGCTGAAGGGAAGGTGCAGAGGCTGGAGCTCCTCTTTGAGCAGCAGCACGTGGAGCTGTACAGGCATCACTGCCCCAGTGCAGAGCTGTGCCTCTTCCCCCTTGGACCTGCTGAGCATCAACTGCTCTCCTCCAGGGAAGGGGTTTCTCTTGCAAGCTCAGCATCTGGTTTTCTTTTCCATTGTGGTGTGCAGGCAAATTGATGTCCAGTAACAATCCTGCTGAAGTTTGATATTTTTGGAGCCACAATATAATAAAAATAAAATATATATAGAAAATAAAACTGCAACAAAATTTAAACTGTGGGATGGGATAGTGCTGGGTTGGGTTCCAGGCAGTAGCTGGTCCATAAGCATTTAGAAAAGGAGAGCTCTGGAGCATCAGAAAGGGAAGTCCTGAGTCCAAGTTTTTCATGCACAGACCTTGAACACATGCAGAAATGTCCACACACTCCCTGCTCTTCTGCCAAGCTAACACTAAAGAAATGAGAACCATGGTATTTTAAGCTATCTGAACTGTGGGTTACCTAAACACAGAGAGCAGCTGCAAGCGTTTGGGAATATGAGACATTCTCCAAAGCACCTCTAAGTCCAAGGCACACTGTCAAAGCAAGTCTTTCTTCAGACAAGAAATTGCTATGCCAACACCAACAAGATCCTATCTTGAAAAGTTTAATCATTTACACTGACCAACACAAAGTTGGTAACAAAGACCAAGCTATGATATTTATACCAGCTAACCAACAGCTGTGAACCCTGCCACAAATGTTTCTGGCATAGACCACACAATGCAAGGAGGAACAGCTCATTAAACAGCCAGTCTAACAGAATGGTACATGCTGCTCAAGAAGAATCAAAACATGAAATTGGAAAAGCAACAAAAACAACTCCCAATGTAACTCCCAAGCCAGCATAAAAGTTCAAATACTTACATGAAAATTTACACAGCTAACTCAAAAGCATCAGGTAAGTCACCATACATTCTACTTCCTCCCCACCAAAAAGCTTTCCAGTGTTGTCTCAGAAATGCAACACTGTTGTGCCTCTGTGGCTGAGACGATTGTTGCTGAACAGAGGAAGAAGTAAAGAGGTACTATGCTAAGGCATCCCAAAGCATTTAAAAGACATGAAAACAAGTGTGTATTTAGGCCCTAAAAGACACCTGGAAGAGCATAGGCATTTCATACAGGGTTTTTAAAAAAATNTTCTGGAGCAAGGTCACACCTAGGCATGGCTCTGAAAACAGAACAAGTGGCAGAGCCTTTGTATTCAGGCACTTTACTGGAGCACTTTGGAAACTCTTCCCTTGGACTACACCACAGCACTTCTGCCAGAGCTGTGCAGGTACCTCACACCTGCAGTGCTGGGATCCAGGGCAGTGCCTGCAGATCCTGAACGACACGAGGAGCTGGGCTGTGACCTGGACACAGACTGAGCTGCTGCCAGCACAGCTGGAGGGAGGGGAGGTGACTGCAGGGCAGGGCTGGTGGAAGCAAAGCAGCTCCCTGGCCCCAGCCAGGCCCTGCTGTGCTTTGGCTGAAGGGAAGGTGCAGAGGCTGGAGCTCCTCTTTGAGCAGCAGCACGTGGAGCTGTACAGGCACCACTGCCCCAGTGTAGAGCTGTGCCTCTTCCCCCTTGGACCTGCTGAGCATCAACTGCTCTCCTCCAGGGAAGGGGTTTCTCTTGCAAGCTCAGCATCTGGTTTTCTTTTCCATTGTGGTGTGCAGGCAAATTGATGTCCAGTAACAATCCTGCTGAAGTTTGATATTTTTGGAGCCACAATATAATAAAAATAAAATATATATAGAAAATAAAACTGCAACAAAATTTAAACTGTGGGATGGGATAGTGCTGGGTTGGGTTCCAGGCAGTAGCTGGTCCATAAGCATTTAGAAAAGGAGAGCTCTGGAGCATCAGAAAGGGAAGTCCTGAGTCCAAGTTTTTCATGCACAGACCTTGAACACATGCAGAAATGTCCACACACTCCCTGCTCTTCTGCCAAGCTAACACTAAAGAAATGAGAACCACGGTATTTTAAGCTATCTGAACTGCGGGTTACCTAAACACAGAGAGCAGCTGCAAGGGTTTGGGAATATGAGACATTCTCCAAAGCACCTGTAAGTCCAAGGCACACTATCAAAGCAGGTCTTTCTTCAGACAAGAAATTGCTATGCCAACACCAACAAGATCCTATCTTGAAAAGTTTAATCATTTACACTGACCAACACAAAGTTGGTAACAAAGACCAAGCTATGATATTTATACCAGCTAACCAACAGCTGTGAACCCTGCCACAAATGTTTCTGGCATAGACCACACAATGCAAGGAGGAACAGCTCATTAAACAGCCAGTCTAACAGAATGGTACATGCTGCTCAAGAAGAATCAAAACATGAAATTGGAAAAGCAACAAAAACAACTCCCAATGTAACTCCCAAGCCAGCATAAAAGTTCAAATACTTACATGAAAATTTACATAGCTAACTCAAAAGCATCAGGTAAGTCACCATACATTCTACTTCCTCCCCACCAAAAAGCTTTCCAGTGTTGTCTCAGAAATGCAACACTGTTGTGCCTCGGTGGCTGAGACGATTGTTGCTGAACAGACGAAGAAGTAAAGAGGTACTATGCTAAGGCATCCCAAAGCATTTAAAAGAGACATGAAAACAAGTGTGTATTTAGGCCCTAAAAGACACCTGGAAGAGCATAGGCATTTCATACAGGGTTTTTAAAAAAATACTTTTAGATAATACTTATACTGTACACAACAGGAATTTTAAACAATATATTACACTATTAAAAATGTTCATATAAATACTATACAGGCAAGCGTGCAACCAACCTGTTAGGAAGGTTCACAAATTAGACAACCACATATTTCTGGAAAAGCACTGAGATTATCTTCAAGATTTCTGATGTGTGTAATCCAAGCCACTGATTCAGCAATACCTATTTTAAAGGAATTGGGACAAGGCATGAGATGAAATACATCTGTCTGCTGATGACCAGTTCAAGTTTAATATGCTACTGTCATCTTAATCTGGCATATCAATGTTTAACTTGGGAGGTGGAATCACATATTTTCCAGGACTCTGTGTAATGACCACTCCAGTCTTTTTTCGAAACATTGGTGCAATTTTTGGCGGTTCGGGCAGTGGTGTTTCTTCTGTCTCCTCGTTATCTTCATGATGAAGATCATAAGAAATATTTCCATATTCTCGCAAAAACGGGAAAATTTCAAGCAGGAACTGGCAAAAGTCTTTGCGAATTCCAAACCACCCTAAAAGAAACCAAAAAATTTTATATTATTAACAGAATGAACACTTAATTAAGTAGACAGACTATTTAAGGTCTCTTGCTAAGATTTGTTAATGCTGCTTCTCAGTGTTCCTCACACCTACTGTAACATTACAATTCAGGTTATACACACACACACAGTCTGGACAAGCATTTGCACAGTTCCATGTCTGCACATGCATGCCTGTGTGTATATCCATCTGCATAAATTACAGCTACACTACTCCAGCAAGAATCCAGTTCATTTCACACATTACATAAGAGTTAGGTCACATCAGTACAGAGAAGGAACATAAAAGATTTTATACCTCAACTAAAGCAAACAGTGCCACAGGGGAGGACACTGTAGGCACTGAAACCTTACTACTGTTTTCAGGCAGTTGTCATAACGGAAATGCCCTTTTTGAAAATACAAATCTTAATAAAATACGTTGATTTTAATCTGTTTCCAGGATTCTGAAATACTTACAGTGATTGCCTCCTTTTTGTCCAAATGTTGTTGCCATTAATGTTATCAGTGAAAGCCAGAGAGGAACAAATATGGGTATGAAAGAAAAAGAATTATGCCCATCCAGTCTGTGTACTAGCAAGATCTAAATGGCAAAAAAAATTACACAATGTCAGTTTAATTGCAATACTTACTTTCAAACTGCTTAAAGTATATGCTGATCTGAAATCTTTTAACTTCACACATCTGTGAGGAAAAAATGGCCTTCACAGAAGCATGTAGTTATGAGTTCCAGTGTGATGCAGATTTTACTCAAGAAACTTTAAAGGAACATAGAAGTCTCATTTGTGTTTCATATTTACTGTTAATATTTTATTCCAAAACAAGAAGCGGCACTCTCATTTCGGTATTTTCAAAAATCATCGTTACTGAGGAAAGAACAAGACACTTCAAACTCATGATGGCTTTTCCTACCTCAAATGTGAGCAGTGGAACTACAATTGTCATCCAGCTGACAGCCATGGTTATGTGTGTCCTCCTCTGCTCTGCAATCACGTCCATGGAGCGCAGGAACAGCACAGACCACACGATGTAATAGAGCACAACGAGGCACAGGAAGGACATCAAGATCCACAGTGGAACACAAACAACCTGAAAGAAAGACACATTTGATTTGTTTCAGTTGTGGGTTGTTTAAATAAAGAGAGTCTATGTATTAAGCCTAAACAAGAAAATTAAGTCTTTAACATAATATCTAACGGAAGGGCATCAAACTCGTGTGTTGTTTTGAGACACATCAGTTCAGGGGTTCCTTAGCTTAAAATTAAGGCAATATAGTTCAACTTTGGTAAGACTACTGTGATTTTGTGTGGGTTCAAACTGTACTCAAAACTGATTTTTAGCAAGTACTTCCTACACTGGATACCTTAAGAAAAGGATTGAAACCCTTTAAAGTTAAGTTTTTTTGACAATAGAAAGAAGAGACATAATCATTTCAGACTGTCAGTTTTATGATAGACACAGAAACAGCACTTTTGTATTCTAAAGGCACTTAGAATAAGTGACTTTTTGTATTCTAAAGGCACTTGGGACAGGACATCTCAGCAGTTTGGACAGTGACTGCTTGCACAGTAAGTGGATTTACATTCATGCTAATGCAACAAATAAAACTGTTATTTACCACACTGTATTTACCAATATATTCTCTAACTCACCAGTCATTTTCATGGCTTGTTTAGTGTTCCCATTGGGAACTTTGGGTGAGGATTTCTCTTTCAACTGCTGCTCAGAGATTAATTGCAGTTGATGGCACATTCCTCTCCCTCAGAGGATGATGTGCCCAAAGAACAGCCTCTGATTCCCATGACCACTGAATGAAATGCTAGACCTTCAGTGAAGGATTTGCTAAGTGAGAAAAAACAGGATCAGGGACTGACCACATATTAACTGTTCCCTAGAATAAATATCTTTATGAAATTCAGCATTTAAACAAAGATAAGAAAACACTGGTTACATACAAGCCATGGCCATCTGATGATCTCATCTAGTCTGAGTGCAATAAATATGAATTGTAGAATATTGACTGAACACAAGATTTCCAGCTGGAAAAAGAAAAAAGCATTAGTTAGCTCTTAGTATGATAAACTTACTTCCACAATAACCAGTGAACCTGTCAAATCATTCTCTGACCCAATTCGTATCATTGAAATAAGGAAATTCATTTGCATTTACATTTTCTATTACTAAACATCTCTAAATTTGTTTGGGTGTGATCCCAACCAAATAACATAGAGTCAGCTGTTTTCATGAACTTCCTGGTATTAATAAAAAAAAAAAAAAAAGGCACTTAGAGTGACTAGAGAAATAAGAAAAGCCAAACTAAGCAGAATGAAAAAAAGCAAAGCATCAGAAAACTATACTTTTCATCCAAGAAATACTGCTAGAATTGAATTAAGTAGTAAAAAGACCTTCAACGTAAAATTAGCAAAATTAATCTTTTGGAATATTTCATAGTAATGAGCAGAACTACCAACAGTCCAAATTAAAAGTCTAATTAAAATTAAAAGCTCTATCTACGGGAAAAACAAATACATGGAATACTGGAATATGACATCCAAATTCAAATCATTTACTGTATAATTGAGATACATTTTAAATTACACTGAAGACATGGGTTTTGTGGGAATAGGGAAAAGCAATACTTCTCATTGTTAGTGAAAGGTTTTCATGAGTCCTGCTTGCCACTATGAGAAACAAGTCCCTCATTATACCTTTTTCAAAAAAAAAATCTATGTCTAGCTTGACAAAGTGAGACAACTCAACACCATCACACTTGGCAAGATTCTATTTTCAAAGTTTATGAGCAGTCCCACAATGGGTAGGATTTTCAGAGACCACAGAATTATTATCTGAAAACGAACTGAAGCTTCTGAATGCAAGCTAGAAACATTACTCATTTTAATAAAAAAATAGGCAGTTATGTAAGGCCTCTTTTAAATGTAATATTTCTCTGAAGGCTGACACTATATGCTACTTTTCACTAACACACATGATTGTGTAGACTGTGATCTGGATAAATGCCTTTGAAAGTTACAGCATAGGGAGTCAAAAATCCAACAGGCAGCAGGCACTTGCCAGCTTCAGGGACCACACCAAAGTCTCCACTGTTCAACTACAAATTACTTTAAAAAGACTGAAAAAATAGATTTAAAATAACTTTGTACCACTGGCTTTCTTAAAAGAATAAATCACTAACCTCCTCCCTCAAACATAAGACTAAACAACCAGAAAGTTGCAAGAGCAAAGAGAGAGAGGAAAATATAAAAATCAGAAGATCAATTGCTGTAAATAATTTTTAGAATCAAGTTAACATATGAGATCTATATGGCAAGTGCACACATATTTGCAGTGGCTCAGAATTTAATGAATTCAACATGCTTTAAATAAATAGTGCTTTACTGACTATAAAATAGTGTAACACATAAAATTAAGCTTTTTCTGAGCCCACCATGATACAGATAGAAAAACCCCAGCATGTATTTACTGATCACCTAACCAGGTGCAAAACAGGAATGAGCAGATAATGTATTTCAGATTAAATACTAATGAAAATAATAATAGATTAACAACTGCTTTGATTACTCAAGTCAAAAATTGATGTCCTGGATTAAAGGCAGACCCTCAAGTTTCTAGCAAATCAAAGGGAAATAATGAAATCTTCACAGAGTAAAAAGAAGAGAAAGTAGAACAGCACTAAGTGAAGATGACTAAGAGTAAAAACAAAAAAAATTAAAATTAGTTGAGACAGTTGTTGCCTTTTATGTATTCCTCTTTCTTCTGCCAGTACTTAGCAGCTGTGCAGTCATCTGTAAATCAATGATGGGCAATCAAGCATCAATCCAGTAGATGGCAATCACTTCCACACAAATTTTACTTTTAGCAATGGTTAACTGGTAATAGAACACTGCAAAATAAAATTCTATTGGAAAATGTTTCAAAATTAACTTAGGCTATCAGTTTACCAGCCATCATAACAATCACTTACCGAAAATGTTTCTAATGAGTGAAAAACTAATCTTATGCTAATGTTAAGAGAAATAGCCCCTTGAAATTAAAATACCTGAAAAAGATGAGCCTCAACTAAAAATGAGATTTTTAATTGTTATGGTGTAATTTGACGACATAGCAAAAGAAAAAAATTCCTTAAAAAATTAAATATGAATTCTAAATTTATTGTAAAATGTCACAATTGTGGGAGCACCTTGAGAATCCTTCCAAGGTTCTTCCAAAACCAAAGGGAGTTAGAGATAAGACAGAGGCAGAAAATAAAACCTTAATATTACTGCCTACCATGCATATTCCCAAATTAAAGATTAAACACACAGATTGTGATATTAAGACATTTTCAGCCCTGATTACGTGCAGCTCTGGAAACTCAATTCTGCCTAGAGAAAGTGCTTGCAATCAGTGGAATTTTTTCCTGTTGTTTCCATGTAAGTGTCTGACTTGATCTATACTGCCAAGTTCCTGGTAAGTTATTTTACCACAAAATAATAAAAAAGCAGGTTCAAAACGTGCTGCAATTTGATAGTTGAAAAACATAGAAGATACCAGAAAAACTTATATTATTCCTTGACCCTGATTTCACTCCCATTTGCAGGTGAGTACATTTACAGGTGAGTGTAATTAATTGGACTATTGTAGTCTGTGCTTTCCTGAGAGACAAACTGCCACAGAACTGATCCCAAGTCCTGCACTGCCATGACTTTAACACATCACAAATGAAGCCTCACCTCCAGGGACCTGTCATGTCGGAATCCCCACACACAAGCTGCAACTGAGACTGGAGACACAAAGAACAGTGGCATGAAGACCAGAAGCCAGAAATGGGTTCCTCTTTCAATCCTGTCACACACCAGGACTTCAAACATGAGCAGTAGCAGGTGGATGCCTACTGCAATTAACATAGCTTTGAACTCCACACAGGTTTCTCCTTCTGCTCTGAAGAGAGGATAAGGAACAAGTTACTTGCCTGTAAAAAAAGCACATTACCCTGCAAACATCCCAGGTCATTTGCTTGAGCTTCACATATTAATACTAGTTTTTAATAAACATACATATTATACTCCTTAAACTCCACTCCTGATAACCTAATAGGATTTCTTGCCATAAAGCTGCATGTTGGAAGTATTTTACTCAAAAGGTGCAGTGGGATTTTTACAGTTTGAAAATTTTTTAAGGATTCCATAGCTGGGCAGATAAAATAAGATTTCTTTCTTCTAATATATCAACAGTCAGCTATAATGCAGGCTGTTAAGAAATAAGTTAAATATAAAATGATCTGTTTAATTTCTGCACCAGCATTCATGAATCAACATCTTTCCCCAGAATTTCTTTATTTACCTAAGGCAGAGTATTGCAACAGATATCTTCTGCTACTGAAAGTAAAATGCCTGTAAAAGGACAGCACACACAGAGCTTATCCCTACACCATTAGACCCATTACTAGAAGGGGCAAACAAGACCTGAACCACACAAAATGTAGATCTATCAAGAGATCTGTGCACCAAAATTTTTAATTTAATATCCATCATGGACAGAGAAAAGACATTTATTGCACTTCATTTAAGGTAATTTTTCTTTTGCCCTGTGACCTTAAAATTCACATTCTACTCAAATTACCAAAAAACTCAACACTGATGTATTTAAAGATGTGAAAGTTATTTTGTCCTAGACTGACAAGACACACCATTCTCTCTGTTTTGCCAAATGAACATCACCAGCTTACCGATACTGCGGGTTTCGAGCCCATACTCCTGTTCCCACTGAGGCACCAACAATCACCATCAACTTCCACAGCCATATTGGAGCAAACACAGCCCAGTAACTCCACTGAATTTTGTCATCCAGACGTAGAGAGAGCAATACAGAGAAGAGCAGCAGGCAGGCATAAATAAGGAATTTGCTATTGAACAAACAAAACAAAAAAAAAAACACAGTCAGGAATCAAGGCAGGCAACTTGACATTAACTTTGTAGAGGACAGCAAAATCAGTCACAGCTGAAAGTGCACTGGAGTACATCCTAATAGAAAACTTGTCAAGCTTATTTGCAAAGAATCAAGTATTTCATCAAAGATACAGCATACGTTATCTCTTTCATGTATAAAGCCATTGCTTCATTTTTGCATAAAAATCTTAGCGAACAGACTGAGATAAATAGTTCTCTTCCACAAGGATCCAGTCAGGAGCTGTATTATCTAAGGCTCACAAATATACCAGCTGTACATGTTTTTAAAAAATGTGTTCTGTCATACAAATCAAATGAAGTAGAGCTTTTGATATTCAAAACTGAGTTATATAATTTATGAAATTTTATCCACACCACTTTTAAATAAAGGTCAAAAGTTATTACGAATTGTAATAACTTCAAACATGAGAGATTTTTTTTCTTAATATTTACATTTAGTTATAAACCAATATTATAGAAAAGAAAAACCCAACGGGTTAAACTTTTAGCAAAGTTATCTATTATACACAGAAGTTTCTCACTGGAATACTGAGGAGGATGCTTACAAATTTAAAATAATTACACTGATACAGTTTACAACATAGTCAATTCAAGGATGAATGAACATATCCAGAATACTTGAGCAGTGGCACAGCAACTGCTTGTACCACCAAAAATCAGATAAAATAATTACACAGTAGGCGATTTCCTCAAAGGACAGGAAGGGAAAATCCTCCCACTTACCCACCAGAAGCTCACGGTCTGCTTTATAAAACACATAATTAGGATTCAACACTGTTTCAGTAAAGTAATTGTATGCATTTTAAATCATAGATAACCTAAGGAACAGAATCATGCAGAAACAGTCAGGAATACTAACATTGCTCCAACAGCACAACTCCAACTACCACCTCCACTTACATCAAGTAACAAAGTATTCATCAGATCAGGATCGCTAGGTTTGATATGAAGCTGTTTTGCCTCTACTCCGAACAACTATCCCATCTGCACCTTAATAATGAAAAGCAGATTTATTGTGTCAGCATTTCCCCGCATGCTTGATAAAACTGCCTCGGGATAGGATGATAAACTGGTCACACTTCACAGCAACAAAGAGATGTCTCAGCTTCTCCGCTAGTGATCGTTTTTTGACATTCAATGTTTGTGTAATTTGTACTTTCCCTAACTCCTCAATAAATACAGCAGTGAAATAGCACTGCTCCCCGGGTGTCCCAGGCACACCGTAACACGAAGACACCCGCAGAAGTGCAGCATTTGGCTTGCTCGTTCATCACTCAGCACCCAAAGAAGCTGCAAGCATTGCTCCGCAGTAACAAAACTTTATAAACTTCTAGGACTTCTGCTCTTGCTTTTCTGACCACACACATTTCAATTGTTTATTTCAGCCTCTGTAACAATGCATTTTCTGGAGCTTTGGTTACCCTTTTGTTTATCAGAACAACTGACTGAACACAGCTTGCTTCAACTGGCATCATGTAAAGCCTCTTTCACCTGCAAGGTTTTTCCAGGACTCTCAACATCTCAAGCCACCTTGCACAAATTGCTTGCAAGCCCTTAGTCTGTGGTCTTAAAATATCTGGTAAAACTCGGTAAAATTTAAACTATTCTCTCAGTTTCTTTAGAAGTTACTTGTCCGTACTTGCTCGGAGAGCCAGCAGAACCGCAGGATGCCGTGACCATCCCATTGTTAATTGTATGCGAGCCCGAAGGAAGGGCTCTTCTTGCCCGGTGCCCCCCGCGCAGCCCAGGGCTCGTCACATCTGCGGACACGGAGCCTCGGCCGCACGGTCAGAGCCTCCCACCCCAAAGCGCCGCGGAGAAACACTCAAAACACCAGAAAGAGCCCGGGAGTAACGTGAGAAAGTTACACAACAACAAAGCAGGTGACTGGGAGCGCGGCTGGGAAGCAGCCGTAAAGCGCTGGCGCTCGCAGCCCCTCACCACGAGCCAGCCGCGGGCAGCACGCACCGACAGTCGGGCCGTGGGAAGGCTGGATTCGATCAACTCAGAGATCTTTTTCAACCTGGATAATTCAGAGATGCTGGGCAGGAAACCGGCCGGGAATGGCGAGTTCCAAACCCGAGCTCGCGGTGCGGAAGGGCCACCCGAGGCCGCGCTCCGCTCCAAAGCTGACGGGTCCCGCACCCAGCGCCGCTCCCGGCCGGGCCCCCGCGCTAACCCTGCCAGGCCGACGCTGCCCGTGCCGCGCTCACCTGGGATTGAAATCCTGGAAGAAGCCGCGCAGGTTCATCGCGGCTCCTCTACCAGGCGCTCATGGCGCGGCCCCGCCACCGCTCCAGGGCCTGGCCTGCCCGGGCCTCGCCGCCGCCCCGCGCATGCGCGCACAGCTCTGCCCGGAACCGGCCGGGCCGAGCACTGCCGGGTTCGCCGGCGGGCGCTGCGCATGCGCGCTTGGCAGGGCGGTGGCGCTGCCGGGGCTGAGAGGGGCGGCGCTAAAGCGGGAGGGGCGGGGCTGAGCGGGAGGGGCTGAGAAGGGGCGGAGCTAAAGCGGGAGGGGCGGGGCTGAGCGGGAGG
>VZTB01018185.1:180276-192449 GCA_013397245.1 Thryothorus ludovicianus
GGCTGGGAAGGGGCGGAGCTAAAGCGGGAGGGGCTGAGAAGGGGCGGAGCTAAAGCGGGAGGGGCAAAGCAGAGTCGGGGCAGGGAAGGGGCGTGGCTAAGGCGGAACGGGCGTGGCTATGGCGGGGAGGAGGAGTCCCGCCCCGGCTCTTCGGCATCTTGGAGTGATATTTCCTCATTTCTGGCCCGAACTGGCCTTCAGCCCCTGTAAAGGCAGTCGTACGGGTCCTGATGCTGCATAGCCTCGTAAAAGTCTCTCTCCAGCTCTCTCAAAGCCCCTTAGGTACTGGAAGGTGCTCTAAGGTCTCCCTAGAGCCTCTTCTGGCTGAGCAGAATTTGGATGACAGTCAGAATTTCTGGGCAACTCTGGGACATTTCAATGTCTGGGACAATTGAATACCCAGGCATTTAGGGATCTCTCTACAAAAAGTTTGTCATAATCCAGTATTCACTGAGAAATGTTTCAAGTACAGTTTTGAAAAAACCCAAACAAACTATGTATGTACTTTCTTGGGTACAAGATACTGCGTACTAAAAATTTTTAGCCAAAGCTAGGAAAGACATAAAAAGAATCAAGGTGGACATAAGTGAAGCAAATTGTGGTCAGAAATGAGAGAACTGGGCTTTCTGTTTGCATTTTTTTGTCTATTTAAGTGAAAGTAATTAGCTGTTGTAACAAATGGCCCTGAGAAACAGGAGATTTTTCATTTTTAAATAAAGCCCATATGGCTCTCTGGGAGATAGATGCTAATCTAACTCATGCTGATGAGTCTGACTGTAACAAGATGTATGAAATTCTATAGCAGACCAGGATAGTTTACATAATGACTCTGTGCCAGGGTGAATTACCTGCTGGCAGTCTTTTGAAGTGAAAATCCCCAGAACTCCTCCCTCAGGGTTATACTGCGAGTGAAATGCTAATAAAAAACAAAAACAAAACAAAACAAAAAACCCACAATCATATCTTAAGCTTTAGCTTTTGCAGAAAGATGAAATCAAGTAAATGGTCTAAATCTTTCACCACCTGCTACCAGAACTGGTAGTTCATACCAGCTAAGATGTTAGGTGTCCATGCAGTGTGATTTGTTAAATACCACAGCTGCTCGTAGCCCTTGGCAGTACTCATTAGTTACTACAGGATCTACTCCAAGATGTGAATTTGTCTGTAGATAGTCACTGGTTGTAGATACAGCTGTAACTCCACGCCAGAGCATAAACAGCTGGCAGACATCCACACCAGGAGCTTTCTACACAATATATTCAACTGATAAAGCAAGGGCATGTCAAAGGTTACAAGAAAACAAGGACAAGGAATGGTAGTAGGGAAGTTGTGAGGAGACTGGGGAAAAATCAGGATAAGAGAGAAGCAAGAACACATAATGGAAGAAATGGGAAGGAAAGGATGAAGGCTAGACACTCTTCAGAGACTGCTAAGATGGAAAGGGCCACAACAGGGTCTGTGCCAGGGCAATAAAAAAATCTTGTAAGGAACTGTCCTAGTTTAGGGCAAATTTGGGAAAAGAAAAACCAAAAACCTCTGGATGGAGTCCCTCTAGAAAAGGAATCCGAACCGCCCCTCCCCCCAGCTGGTTCTGGACAGAAAATATTTCCTTGGAGGAAAGTGGAAAAAAATTGTTTATTTAACAGTCAAAGCACTCCCCAGCACAACCAACAAAGGAACGACACTGAACAACAAACCCTCAGTGTGCCCCCAGAGATGCCAAATTCAGAAAGTCTCTCCCGTGGCTGGAGCTCGGCTCAGTTGCTGTCGGTCCCTCAGGGCTGGGAAAGGCCGGGCCCAGGCCAGGCCCGGTGGGACACAGGTGGGAGCTCCTGGGGCCCTTTGGGTGTTTAACCAGAGCAGGGTCAAACAGTGCCAAGGAAAAGGAAAAAAACACAGTGTGGAGAACTTCTGTGCCTCAGCCAAAAACTGACAAAAAGCAAAGGAGAGCTCTGTGCCACCGTCCACACTGCAGCCAGCACAGGCCGTGTGTGAGGGAAAGCTGAAAACTCTGATCTTTATGTTTAGAAAACAACCACCTCAGACATTCCACCGCATCTCCTTCACTCTCAGATCCAGTTTTTAAAGGTACAACACTAATTTCTGAGCTAAACAGACGAATGGGGATCCAATTTTAGCATTAACTGAGGATAGGAACCAAAGAATTAACAGGCTTAAACAATTGGAATCTAGAACCATGGTTTTCATTATGCTTTTGAAAAAGTTGAGCCTCATTGGTTTGGAAGAGAGAACAATTATGCATAAAGTATTTGTCGAAGATAAAATACATCTACTGCAATGCATAAAGAAGCTACTAGAAAAGACCTGGAAGCATAATCTGCAGCCAGATGCAATCATAAAACAAAGTCAAAATATTAATAACAAGGAATTAGCTTGAGAACTTTTAATAATTCAGAATCCTAATAAAGCAGCTTGGCATTTCTGAGAATATTCATGAAGTTCTGTGGAAGTAAATCAAGAAAGATTTATTCTGCAGTTACAATGTTTGGCTGACTGCCCAGGCAGCAAAATAGTTCCTATGGGGTATAAAGAACTAGGAAAAAAATCCCTGGTTACAGAAATGTTGAAGCTCAGGGAACATACTTTTGTACTGGTACCTCAGGAGAGATAGAGCTAAATATTTTGGTTTGAAGTCAAAAGGGTAGGAGGAGTAATATGGGCAGCAGATAAAAGAAGCAGCAAGTCATCTGATTTCTGTTAAGACTTTGTGTCTATGGCTGATCAAGGCTTGAATGCTGGGAATTGAAGTGAATCCCCTGAGACAGTTTATGTTGGAGACTAAACAGAAATTTTGGTTTTACTCCATTTATCTATTTTCTCAAATTAATTCAAGAAGAGATATATAGGATCTCTTTTATAGTCACTGCCATTATTGCTTTCATAAGCCATCTACTTGTATTCTTATTCTGCTTAAAAAATAAAAACTAGGAGCATTCTATCCTTGACAGGCCAAACTTAAATGCAGGAAACAAAACTTGAATCTAATTTGAAAAGCTTGCTTTTCCATTGACAGTCAGCCTTGACTCCTTTCTAACATACCATAGTCCTATTTGCTTTATAGACTTCTCAAAGTGTCACTGTTAGGTGACTGGAGTACTGCAGCCTTTAAAGGGAGGACAGCAGTTCAGCAATAACTGACTTATGTGGCTTACAGCAGAGTCAGGAACTGTTTCTTGGATCATCTTTCATGGTCTATGACAGAACATCAAATTGTTTATATAAACAAATCTTCAGATTTTAAAATCTCCATTTGAATTTCAGTTGATTTTACTATAGGCCTTACTGTTAACACTTATTCACAGAATAAACAGAGTTTGACTGGTAATTGACAGAGAAGAGATCATTCAATCTATTATAATGTCTTTATACCAGCCATTAATTTTGCACAGTTAAGAACAGTAATGATCTAATAAGTACATATGTGCTATTGTCATTGGCATTACACACAACTGCTTGGTTTTGGAATGAGGGCCTTCAGTTTCAATGAAAATTTCAATAATTCCTGCAATTATATTGTTTTGTGTCCTCCTTGGGAAGTTAGAATGGTTTAAAGCCTTTATTCTTCAACTTTTTGCTTCTGTCTGTTGGATGTTGCACCTCTAAATTACTGTCCTCCTGCCTGAAACTTACTCATAGAGTTGTAGCAGTTCAGCAAGTTGTTTATATTAATGCCAACTATGATTGTGATGTGAAGCAAGTTACAATACCTAACCACTATGAATTTCATAGGCTGTGCTGCCAGTTGGATGTTAAGAAATGCTTTGTTGTGCAGCTGTTTGGCCTGAACAGGATTTGACACAATGATTTGACATCATCTGCAAAAGATGTGTTTGTTTATAGTCTATGTTTCTGTCTTAAACTCTTCAGCTGGTTTTACTCATTACTTGTTCTGTTGAAAGGAAGGTCATTTAAGCAAGCTGTGTTCCATGCCTCCTTTCTTATGCTGTCTGTGTTCTTTTTCTGCCTCACCAGAGCTTCCAAGTTATTCATTTTTTATATTACTCTACCCCTGAGCTTTCTTGCACAACCTTTTCTTCCACTGTGCTTAGTAGCTGTTTATGCCAAAGCATGAAAAGAAGGCATTGGATCATAGTTCTATAAATAAATCTTATCAATTTCCTAATAGCAATGATTTATCAGAGCAAATTATTTCCTTCAAGGCCTTCTTAATTCCCTTTTAATTTCCTTCTTCTTAGTTCCTTCCCTCTTTATTTCCTTCAAGACTTTGATGGAGGACCATATCATGCATATTGTCCTGGAAAAATTAATTTATTCTTCTATTCTTAAAACCCATCTTGCACAAAATAAGGCTTATTTGCAGTTGTTTACTTTCAGCCTGATTAAGCTACTTGTTCCAGATGAACACTAAGCTTCTAATGATTTACTCCCTTTTTTGAGTAAAGGCGTCTAGAAATTTTACAAACAACATTAATCAGATTAAGAACTTTAGTACTGACACAGGTCAGGTGTTCCAGGAATCTCAAGGATCTGTTTGTCTAGATAACACACACTTCAAATGCAGTGTCTGTCCTGGACTCTCTGGGCTTCTCTCAGAATTCAAGTGAGATAGAACCCCTTTAATGCTTAAATGCCTCCAAATTAAGTAAGAGTTTTGGATGTTGGACACAAGAGGTGAGTTCCACTCAGGGTGCCTCACAGCAGTGTAATCATTTGCAGCAGTGTTGCACGTGAGTTACAACACTGGCACCCTGACGTACTAACACTGTGCAACACATACTTTAGCCAGTGATGCAAGACAAGGATAAATCAGACTTCATCTTATCAGAAATTGGATATATCATAGCTCCTTCTGCAATGCATTCAGGGAAAAGTAGATTTGGATTAAATATCAATATAATTGTGGCAAATTTCCCCTTTGCATTTCTGTTTACAGAGATAAAACACTCGTGCATCTACTTGCTGCATTTTATTCTGTGACAAGGACTCACATCTCACCACATTGAAAAGACACACAAAGATATCCAAAAATAATACAACTTAAGTGTCTGATGTTTCAGCCATGAAGTAAGAGATGAATTCCTAACCAAATTGGATGAGAGACAAGAAAATGAAAGTGAACAACACCAAAGGAGATTAGCTTGTTTCTTTTACCTTTGCTTCAGGTCTGAGGTCTAGCAAGGTGACATTTTAGAATCATCTAAGAGCTATCCAATTTAAACATAAGAGAAAATCAGAAAGCTTCAGCTCAGTGGTCCAGAGAGAAGTGTTGGATTACCAACTCTGCACTTGCAAAGGATAACTTCAGTAAGAAGCCAGCGTGAGTGAGGTGATTTATTTTCCCTGGGCTTTCAACTTCACCAGCCATTTGGTTTTTAACTTGTACTGTAGTGACATGTGTATATCTTACAAGGAAAAGGAAAAAAAACCTAAAAAAAAAGTATTTTAAGGTATAAGTATTCTCACCCAGCCAAGCTGTGCAAAGCAGCTTTCAACAACAAGATCATATGCTGCTTTCCCCCATATATTACTGCAGTAAGTTGGAGTTGTCAATAAAGCATCATCTTTGTGTGGTTTTGCTGCTGAAGGTGAAAGGTGTTCTGTGAATGAGTCAAAGAATTTCAGGAGGAGAAAGAATGATCTTCCCTAAGGCAATTGAATTTTACCTTGTGTCTATGTGAGTACAAGCCAGGCTTCACTGGTCCTTTTTTTCCCCTTTGCATTTCTTACCCACAGGGTATCTGTGATGGAGATCCTGGGACCTACTTCACTCACATCTGCAGTAGTGATGAGTAGCTATGCTCATTCAAACCTGTATTACAGGATTATGTAACAACAGTAAGTTTGGAAAATTAAGTTCTAGATGGACAAAATAAGTGGGACAAAATCTATTTGTCTCCCATTTCACTCTGTTCTCTAATTCCATCCTTTTATCAAAGGGATGAAATACTCTTAGTGAAAAGATGAACACTTCTGTGCTCCAAGTATTGAAACAGCATGATAGCTTAGCCTACAATTGCCACCCCATTTCACGGCCTCCTTCCAAAGGCAGACAGGAGCATTGTCCAAGAGGCAGAAGTGCAGAAGGGGTAACCAGATCACAACTGCTCACTTCCTAGGAGCTTGGTTCTGTGCCTCTCTTGAGATTGCTGGGACCAGCAGAAAATTTTGCTCAGCCAAGGCTGGAGTTTCTGCTGAGCAAGTGAAAAATTGTCTCTTTTTATTTATTTTTCAAAGAAGGCTCATAAGATTTTCACCTTCATGGAAGTTGACAGCAAGACCAGTACTTATTTTTGGTTGCTAATGCTGGTAAAATTATTATTTATATTCGGTTTGACATTTTAAGACATGCAGGGGCTTGGTCTTTATTTTACTCCTCTGCTTTTCCTTTTAATTTCTTGTGGATATTTGGAGTTTTCATACCCTGCTGCTCCCTGCCATCACTAAGACTACCTCCTATCAGCAAATCTATTTTCCAAAGCTTATTGCCACTAGAGCATTTCATGGTACATATGAAAATCCTTTGCATAAAAAGTGATCAGAGATATTATTCATTTGAACTAACACATTATAGAACACATTTGTCCCTTTGTGGTTTTTACCTGAACCTTTTGAACAATAGAATACTATGGACAAATTATAGGGGAAAGAGTGCTTGGAAAGGACATACTATTTTGAGCTGTTTGTCAAAAAGCTCCTGCAAAACACCTTTAAGTTTCACTGACTGAAGGGAAAATGATGGTATCCAGAACAGACAAGTTACTTTCCTCAAGTGTCATGCTTAAAAGAGTAAACTCAGAATGGGACTTTTGGGATCCAGTACACTACACTTACTGTGGTAGGAGGTCAAGGATGCAGATTAGACAGAAATAATCTCTGACTTGTTCCTGCTTTTGCTTTTTTGCTTTTGTATATGGGAAAATTTCTGTGATGCTTCTCAAAAACCAGAAGAACATAGCCTCCTGTGGAGCTAGCTGTGTACTGGGGTCATCCCTGGCATGTTGATGGGATACTCCTGCAGGTATTGGCCATTTCCAGCACATGAAGCAGTATTGCTCATGAGTAACTGTAGATCACTTTGTATGTTCTTACAAATCCAAACTCCAAAGAGTTTGGAACTTAGTAATATAGTAGCAGAACCAGTGTCCTACTGTGTACACAGTAAACTCAGTAGTGCAGGAAATGTCTCCAGTGGTTGTGAGAAAAATGTTTTTGTACTTCTGAATACTTTGCCTCACAGTTCTGTTCCCTAAGGTGAACTGTGAAGAAGATAGTAGAGAAAGGAAGAATTTGATCTTATCAAAACGACACTGTTACACACTATTACAATTGTTAATTCTATGTTTCTTGGTCTTACTACTCTTGTTATAGTCAAGCATAATACAATGTGTCATTAAAAGAATCCTCATTAGCAAGCTGTTGGGGCCTTAGCTGTTCTTCACGAATATGAAAGGATTTAAGTTTATGAGAAAAAGCAAAAAAGTATCTGGGTGTCTAAATCTGGTGGGAAAAGAACAGGGTAAAATGGAAGTTGATGGGAAAGGATGTGAGAGTATCTGTGTATAATAATCATGATCTAGAGAAATAATAAGTAACAACAGACTGAAGGACAGGATGAAGAGAATTCATGCCAATCACTGAAGAAAGAAGCATTCACATAACAGCAGAATCAGCAGCTGTTAATACAAAGACGAACCTTATCGAATAAGGGTATAAATGTAGCTTGCTTTGCTGAATAAATCGGATTAGACTTGTATCATATTGGTGTGTGTGTCTTTTCTCATCTCGCCATGAAGATCCCTACCCCAGTGTAACTCTGGCAGCAAGCCCTGGCTAATTTCTAAAAGGCTTTATCCTAACCATGAACTATTTTTTTTCTACCTTACTCTGCCTAGTTACAGACCCCTGTTTATTGTCCCCTGTGCTTCCACTTAGATGACACTTGCTTTACATCCCACATATATGCATATATGAGAGGTAGAATTTGTCCCTTCACAGGAATCACTCCTCTTTTGCTTTGTAAGTAGAATTACACTCAGGAAACATCACCTTAGTCAGAGCAAAGTAGTCATTACTTTGGTGTCCTTGTCAAATTACTAATTGCAACGTTTTAAAGTTTGAAATTGAGAGTTGCTTAACAGAAGAAGGTGACCTCCCTGTTAGCAATACTTGAATACTGATGAGCTTATTCACTTCCCCTCTAAGGCAGCTGTAGAAAGGGGATGAGAAGTTTTAGAGAAAAAAGAGGGAATAGATATCACTACTAAAAATAGATGGGGGACGGGTTATTTTGGGGTTTTAAACAACTGAAATGTTGTTACTATACTGAGGACGCCATTCAAAATACCCTCTAAAATCTGCAGCAACTATTAATCCTGAATAACAAACAAAACAGAATTTGTGGATGTTTAAATAACAGACCAACCTTTGGTAGCTATCCACATTAAAGAATTCAGTAGCTTTATATGACATCTTGTTTACACAGGCTTTCCTGTTTAGGGGCCTTATCTTATTATTGTACTTACCATGTAAATTGAGAAATTGTCTGTGTCAGGGCTTATGCACATGAAAATTATTTCTGGACTGTGCTTGCCTGCCCTCACTAAGCACTTGGGACAGCGTGATTTCTCTCAGCAGTACCTGAGTTGTAGGCACATTTCCTGAAATGGGTGTAGGAAGGGTCAGGAAGAACTCCAGTTCCTCAATCCACCCAACAGTTCTCTGGCCAGCACATCAGAACTGGAGTTGCCAGTGTCTAATTTGCCACGTTTATGAGCCTAAACAGGAAATGTGAGGAACCAGGAGTGAGGTGTGCCTTTTATCCATTGCTACTGGTGGTGATAACAGCATCTGCCTTACCTGCTGTCCAATATTCAGAAGTCTAAACAGAATCTTAGGAACAGCTCTGATGTTCTTGGGAAAATTCCTGGTGTGAGATCACTGACCTGGGCCTTGGGGAGAGAGGGAGCATGCTGCAGGTGAACGGATCTGCACGACTCACTTCAGCTGTAGAGAAATGACTTTATATGAAATAAAGGTTTATAGTGAGTATTTTTGGATTAGGAATGTTAATAATTAAAGTCTACAATGTATTTTCTAGTGCATAGCTCTGCAATTCAGGCTGCAAGGAAGGACTACAATGATACCCTCTTATCCTAAGAATGTTAACAAACTGAAGGTCTATGCAGATGCCTCATACAATGTTTCTAGCTTACACTTGAGTGCTACTGTTCACAGATGGCTTAAAAAGTATGATTGGTTCGATTCTGAAAGTACAGCTATGCAATTTTTCCAAGATAAAAATGCTGTTTAGAGATATATCAACATTATGTCTTAAGGGTTCCGGTTTGCTATTAGTATTTTACTTCCCACCATATGTGCCAAAGGAGGATACAGATATTAATGCAGGTGATAATATTTTTAGCAGATGTCTCATTTTCTTCATGGCAGCTTGTACAGAAATTAATTTCATCAGTCCATAAAATGAAAAGGAAAACAGTGCTTTTTTGATAATAATCAATTTAGGAATAAATAAATTAGTCAACCAGAAACTTCCTGTAGTGATTAATTACTTTCTGTGATTCATGAGAATTAAATGATAATCGCTTTGTGATTACTTATATTGGTTCATTGAAAACTGCTTTGCTTGTTTGGGTGTGAGTAAACTGACCACAGTGCCCAACCATTTGTGAAAACCTGGTTTCTTAGAATTACTGAATGATGCACAAAAATTCCTTAGACTTGCTTTTATGCCAAATGCTGCTTCTGGTGAAATTACTGGGGAACATGTGCAAGGGCAGGTTTCACATGTGAAGAGCTGAGACGTCCTTTCCAGGCAGAGCTCAATGCCAGAGCTATTATACATTGCCTGACCATATTCACAGAGTCTCAAAACACACTTCCTTTCCAGAGGAAACTTTATTGGAGAATGTACTCAGGCATGGAAATGATACTTTATATATAAATATCTGTAAGTATTTATAAGATCTGATATGGGTCTGATAGTGAGTGTGTCATAGAAAATAGTTAATTTTAAGATATTAGGCTGTTATGTTGGTGGCCTCACCTATGTTACTAAAACTTGTGCAAGCACTGTGGTAGAGCCCCAGAACTTTTGGTATATGCCTTGGCATATTGCTAAGCTTAAAATGGATTTGATCCTCTGTGGTGGGGGAAGGTGGAGAAGGCTCCATTCACCCTGGGACTTCCAGCAGAGTGACTGAGGAGGAGTGCTGTACAAGGTATTGGCACTTCAGCCAAGGTTTAGGTTTAACCTTTCCTGTGACACTCCCCACTCATCACAGTGAATCCAGCAGTGGTTTAGTCCAAGAGCTGAACAATAGGCTGCTCAAAGGCCCATACATCCGGGCCATCTGAGCTGTGAGACCAGTTTGTCCAAGGTCTGTGATTTCAGTGTCTGCAATTATTCGCTGGCATCATCCCAACTCGCTTTTTAGCACCAGAACTTGTGTGCTGTTTGAAAAAGACTTTTCTTCTGTAATTTTTTCTTCTAGTAGACTGAACTTAATAAGATTGCTATATATACTCGTGTTAGGCAAACCAGGAAATTCATATTAGGTATCACTTAGTGTATTTGTATTTGAAAGAGGCAAGGGTTTTGGTAATTAAATGAATGTGCAATTGTGAAATAATTCCTTGGCTTTTTGCATAAAAAGTCTCCAAATGAAGAGAAGTGTCACTTGAGGATGCAATGTCCAATACATTTCCAGCAGCTGATCCACATTAGGAGAGTTGCGGATAGCTGTAAGATATACTGCTTATATACAACATTAATTCCAAAATATGCAAACATCAAATATACTGAATAATATTCATGAGTTGATTGCATGTTGTGTGCTCAGTAATAGCTGAACTTGTAATAACAGTGTTCTTCATTTGAGTCAAGCTTTTCCAGCGTGTGCAGGAAGGAAGTGCAATATCCACATCAAAATAAACTTCACTGTAATAGTTTAGAGGAAGTACATGTGCTTGAATATGTATGCACACACTGTAATACACAAGGTGCTGCACTTTTGAGTCACATCCCACTGAACAACAGCATTGTGACAGACCATTGGAGCCATCATTCCTGCTATCTTATGATGAATGCATACACAGCATATTTGAGGCCTCAGGTGTGAATCTTTGTAGTGTAGAAAAGCAGATTATTTTCGATCCCATTCTTTGTGATGAATAAGTGGCGAATGAGAGCATTTTTGTCCCAGAACTTTTAATTTTGTTAAGAAAGAGCAACCAATACAGTCCTGAGGCACTGAAAGGATAAAAAAATAGGTTCCCATTACTGATGCATTATTTTTCTGTAAATGGGGCTTTTTTCTCAAGTTGTTTTGGGGCTTTTTTAATAGTCTGGTCTCAAAGACAATGATATTTACCAGTACATTTTACTGTTAAACTTTCATTTGTATTCAAAGGTGCACTTAGCACTTGCTGAAACAGAAAAATGCACATACCATCCCATATATCATTGCTATAGTGGTTCCCACATCCAAGTGAGTTCATGTTGAATATTTTCAATATTGGTATACTTGTCATACTTTACCTGTCTTTTAAATTTTTAAGACAACATAGTTACAGAATTTTAATTATTTTAAAATCTTCCTGTGAGCTGCCTTATTATACATCTTTGATAATCTTACAGTTGCTGATTGGGAAGCATAAGCGTAGTTAACAGCGCAGGAACACTTGCAATAAATTTATTTTCTCAATTGCTATTAAAGATAGAAACAATGAAAAATTGCTGAGCTTTTATTAAAACTAGTTCTTAATTGAACATTAAGTGTTATGGGGAGCTTTTTAGTTTATGTAACTTTTCATATATTGGTGACTCCCTCGCTCCGCCGAGTGCACCCACAGGCAGCCTTGCGAAATCGGAGTGACCCATACCATTGAACATTTCTTTAAAGACCACACAAGAGTGTTGATTCGCAAATAGGACTGAAGGACTCTGACAGCTTCTCTCAATACTAAACCGCGTTTTTCTCATTGCCCGATGTTATTTCCTCGACAGAGAAATTAACATTGAGAATGCCACCGACATTCCCTTTTCACGGGAGCTGCGGCGGGTGCTGAGACTCCTGCAAGAACAAAGGTTCGGCAGGAGCAACGCTGCGCCCTGAACAGCCCCGCACACAGCGTGCGGTGAACCCCACTGCCGGCCGGACCGAGCCCCGGCA
>VZTB01018185.1:193208-221278 GCA_013397245.1 Thryothorus ludovicianus
CCAAGGCTCGGTGTGTCCCTGAGGGGCTCGGTGTGTCCCCAGGGGCTCGGTGTGTCCCCAAGGCTCGGTGTGTCCCCCAGTGCAGTCTGCCGCCGTGAGAGGGCGTTTTAAAAAGACGTGTGTAATTGAAGAAAAATAGTTTTACCCATTTATCTGTTTGTTGGGAGCAAAATGATACAGGCCTACAGTGTTGTTTACCTGTGATGTATCACCCTTGTCACAGCTTGCAGCCTGTAGAATTCGGTCATAGATAGATCTATAAAATTTCTCTTTATTTTGTACCACCCTGCTTTAGCCAGCTGCAAGGAGGTGCTGTCTGTAGCACCTGGAGAAAATACCGTGGGTGCAAACAATGAAATAGGAAGGGAAATGAAAATCACTATATTTCTGTCTAGGCCAAAAAGAATTTCTGTCTCTGAAGAATTAATCCTGATGTTTAGAGCAAGGTATTCTTGCTCATTTTATTATTTTTGTCCTCAAATGTGTTCTAGGGTTAAAATCTGATAAATCAGCATAAAGTAACCTCTCAGGGTGTTTTATTGGTTGGAGCTCAGGTTAATTTATTTCTAATTCTATTCCTTCACAGATGGCATGAATGTCTTGTTTATAATTGTGGATGATCTGCGTCCTGTGCTGGGCTGTTATGGAGATAAGCTTGTGAAATCTCCCAACATTGATCAACTTGCTTCCCAAAGTATGATGTTCAGCAATGCGTTTGCCCAGGTGAGATAAATGACTTAAACATGTTTTCTCTATGCAAAATAATTACTGGTTTTATCACAGTAGGTGTTAGGCAGGCGCGTGAAAAAACAAGTATTTATTAACTTGAAGTATTTTCAGTAGAAAATCAATGATTGGGCTGAACTGTAGCGTGTGAACCTGTCTTTACTCAGGTGAGAAAAATGAAAACATAGCATTTAAAATATGGCATTTGTGTAGCCCTTGGAGGAGTAGATTGCCACTCAGGCATTTTCACTGTTAGCAGCCAAGTGCTGCTTAAAAGTGCCATTTTACTGAATTAAAATTCTCTTTTTCTACCACTTATAAAAATTTATGTTTTACTTTTTAATCTTTTGAGGGAATCAATTCTATAGACTTCTATAAAGGGTTACTTTGTGTGGCAAGCATCACTCTAAAATAGAGGACTCAAAATGTCACTAATTGCTCTTCACTTGAATACTCTGCATAGGATGTCTACGTTCCTCTCTGGTGAGAAATTAGAAGTTTGAATCTAACTGCAACTAGGGAATAAGCCTTAAAAGCAATAACTCTTGGGTTTTGTCAGTCTGAAGCAGAATTCATCAAACCTTTGGACCAGACCTTCTGTGTTTATCCTTTATTCTTAAGCCAGTCCAGATGAACTAAACTTTTGGCTTTTATCAGCACAGTCTACATGCTACTGCTGCTTAGTTCTGTGTGATGTGAGCAACCAGATTTCAAAAGCACTGCCTTTATGGAACCTGACTTGCTTTTGTAAAGGCTTGCAGTTTGGAATTGATATACTTAATAAGGATACTGTTCATTCCAGCCTGAAGTGATCCCAGTGATTCCCAAGTTTTCGGATGGTTATGGCCAGATATTGATGCCTTGAGAGACTGCTTGGAGCAGAGGCTAGACAGTGTTAAAGGGATAAAATAGATATTTATGAAAAGGCCTTCAAAGGATATGCCTTGGGCAGCACAAGAGCCTGACCAAAGCTATACCCAAGATGGACAGCGTGTCACAAGTTTTCACACTTTTATAAGTTTTGGGCCATTTATATATTGGGGTTAGTTGTCACATTACAGCTCCAGGTTATGCAGTCTTCCCAGTTTGCTCTCCTCAATTTGCTGTTGTTTGTATTTTTTGGGCCTGAAGCTGCAACAGTGTCCTTGGTTCTGGGGCTGGAAAAGGATTGTTTTGTCCACCTGTCACTGTGAAGAGAACTTGCTAACACTTTATATGAAGTTCAGAGTCACACACCCATGCAGTGCAGAATCTGAAAAATATGAAAGCTAAAACCTAAGGCATCACTATGCCCAAGTTAGTTCATATGTGTGTTTTGGTTTTTGTTCCAAATTTGTCCCCTTGGCTTTCTCCTCAGCAAGCTGTGTGTGCTCCCAGCAGAGTGTCATTTCTTACTGGCCGCAGGCCTGACACCACCCGGCTCTACGATTTCTACTCCTACTGGAGAGTTCATGCAGGAAACTACTCCACCATCCCCCAGTATTTCAAGGAAAATGGCTACGTGACCCTGTCTGTGGGGAAAGTTTTTCATCCTGGTATGGTTTGAGTTGTCATTTGCTTAGCATAGAAATGCTTGATGTATATAGTGTTACAAACTTACATAAGTGTTGATGTGTCTATATTAAGAAGCTAAATCATAATTATAAGCCAGATTTTACAGTGGTTGTCATTAAATCTTAAGGCATTAGAGATGAATGTATTAGATGCCTTTTATCTAATGGATATTTTCACATCTTGTCTGGAAATTGTAGGAATAAATGTCTAACAGTCTAAAAATACATCTGGAAGTTAGGTATCTGCTGGAAATGAAATTACTTGTTGGCTTAGTTCTGCCTGTACATGGTTCATATTTCCTAATAGGCTGTGAGTGTGTATCAGGACATGTAGAATGTATGAAAAATGCTTGAAGTTCAGTAGGAAATAAGTTAAATTAGTAGAAAATTAGTTAAAAAGCAGTAACACTACTGAGTTGAAAAATATTGTAATACTGATCCTCTTTTTGGCAGTTTCATATCTTAGAACTAAACTTGTGTGGATAGTTTCAGTATGTGTTACTATCAGTTAATAGTAAAGCTAATCAAGGATATGCATGTGATTGCTATTAATTCTGGGTGTTTTTTCAATTTTTTAAAATTTTTGTTTTGGTTTGGTTTTTTGGTTTTTTTGTTGGTGTTCCCTGATGTAAGGCTCTTCAACAGGCTTGAGTCTCCCTCACTAGTAGAAGGTGTATTTCAGGGAAAAATATCTGTCTTAAACTTTTTTACCTTTATTTCTTGGTTATCTTTTCCTCAGTTGTCAAAGATTATTTTGAAATGTTTGTTCATTTAGCATATTTGAAAAAAAGCCACAATTGAAGACAAGTTAAACTTGTGTCTGAGCTCTTCCTGGTTCAGTGAACTATTAGAGCATTTTTAATATCTTTATCTATTCCAGGGGTTTCATCCAATTACAGTGATGATTATCCCTACAGTTGGTCCAATCCACCCTTTCATCCTTCAGCTGAAAAGCATGAGAATGATAAGGTAAGTGTGATTTAGGCACTCTAACAGAGAAGGGTGTTCAGGATATAACCAGGTTCTTTGTATCAAGGACAGGCTGTGCTCTCTGGGTTTTGAGGCAGGAAAACAAGTAACCACTTCAATGTTTTGTTCCTGTGCATTCCAAAAGAAGGCCTAGATTATCAGATGTCTGTTATGTTAATCAATGTGCCCATCCTCCAGCTGTTTTAAGTATTTCTAAATTGGTTTTTGGAATCTTCAGTTACTGAGATATAAGCAAGCATGATCCTTACTTGTGTCCAGGTCGTGAATTCCTTTATCTAAAAAGTGTGGTTGTCAACTTGCACCTGTAACTGATTTGGCTTTGCTTTAGTTAGCGACAAAACATTGTCAGTAGTCTTGGTAAACTTAATGTGATAAAGAGCTCAGGACTGAGTGAGCAGGGGCCATAATTAAAATAGAGTTTAAATAATCTGAAACTTTTTAATCTGATGCAGTTTTCTATAAAAGTTTGTTACTCCTAAGTGTGACAGAAGAATCTGGTTTATCTTTATGCTTATCTGTTAGCATTGTGTGTTGGAGTCTGTACACTGCCTAGCAGGAGCTGCAGTCATGAGGGTACAGACAGCCTTGGCAGCACTTTGATCTTGGGTTTACTGCTGGAAAAAGACGAATTTTAACAACAGCAACATTTGCATCCATGAAATAAAGTCTGTTCACTTAGCAACCCTCTCAAACACCCTGCTGAGGCCACCTTTCCCTGGCCACTGTTTAGTCTAATTTATCTCTCTTCACTGATTAGACATCAGCCACCGCTGGCATTTGCTCAGAAACTAAGTCAGTAGCTTCCATGCAGCTTTCTATGAACTCTTGGGATCAGAAGAAATTAAAATGTATGTATATATAGGATAACCAAATGCTGCAGCATCTCCATTAGATCAGAGATTCTATTCATCATAGCAGCTGTGGGCTTTTGACCCATGTGACTACATTTGATCTTCTACCCAGCTTTCCAGATGATTTTTGCATTTTCATAGGCATGGAAGTTGCATTCTTTTGTTGGTTCAAGCAGATTGGTTTTAAAGTTACAGAACGGAAGATTTTGTCTTTGTATTTAACAGAAGTTACTGAACTAATTTTTTTTTTTCATGAAGACTTGTAGGGGAAAAGATGGGAAACTTTATGCAAACTTGGTGTGCCCAGTGGATGTGACAGAAATGCCTGGGGGGACTCTGCCTGATATTCAGAGCACTGAGGAGGCCATACGCTTACTGAAGGTCATGAAAACCAAGAGGCAAAAGTTCTTCCTGGCTGTTGGTTACCACAAGCCACATATCCCACTGAGGTACCCACAGGTGAGGAGGCTGGAACCTGCAGGAAAGGGAACTTAAGATGAATGTTGTTTTTGTTTTTAAAAGCTGTTCCCACAAGTAGGTTATTGCTGTTTCTGGAAAGCAAGCTGGAAACCAGCCTTGATTTGGTGTAACTTCAGGAGTCACCTGTGATGTATTTCAGAAAGTATAATGGTAAAGAATTGTGACTCCTCAGCCAAAAGCCAGACTTCTGCCACCATAATGGTGACTGCTGCTGCGTGGAGATGGGCTTCAGCTTCATGGAGTATGACATAGTTAGGCTTTACAAGAGCTTGTCAAACATTCTGTTTGGCTTGGTGCAAAACTCTTACTGATTTCAAAGTGGTGTTGGACCTTTTATTGCAGTTTTGTTTTGAGATACAGGAGGCTAAGTTTAGGTATTTACTAACTCCTTATTTTTCAGGAATTGGTTGGGGATGTCTAGTATTGCTGTGTTTCACACTCTGGCAAAAGGGGAATGAAGCCATATAAACTGTGACATAAAAGGGTCTTGTGAGGGAAAATGGTTGCTGTTTAAACACAAAATTCATGTTATATGTTGGAAGTGAGGACAGTCTTTATATGTGTTTTGTGTTGCAAAGGAATTTCTCAAGTTGTATCCCTTGGAGAGTATCACATTGGCCCCAGATCCCTGGGTGCCTAAGAAACTACCTTCTGTGGCATACAACCCCTGGACGGATGTCAGACAGAGGGATGATGTGAAAGCACTAAATGTCAGTTTCCCTTATGGAGCACTTCCTGATGATTTCCAGGTAAGTTGTCAACACAGTGCTCTGAAGTCAAGCTGCCTTCACTTGTTCAAATGCAAGGGAGGAGTCAGCTGCTCTTGGATGCTCCCAGTTACTCAGCAACTGAAGATTTACAGTTATGAATTCCCTGCCTTGTATACTGTCACCTCAGCTCTGTAGGCAAACCTTCACTGTCACTGCAGTTCAGTTTGCATGTGAGGGAATGTATGCAGCAGCTACCAATGCTGTGCTTGTGTTCATTATCTGAGTCTGTTTATCTGTTTCAAGCCAGCACCCAGCTTCTTTTGCAAGATTTTCCTTGAGTCTACAGTGCTTATGCCAAAATTAAGTGCACTGGATAGACCAAGAGATGCAGAATGGATTGGTTTGCAGTGTTTTGGTTGAAAGCACTTCTGGGAGGTGGAATTTTCTAACTGCCCCCTTCCAGTTTACCTTTTCTGGGACATTAATTGGGCTACAGGCAATTTATATTAAAGCTTTACAAGTAGAGTCCTTCAGTCCTTTTATACAGCCACCCCCTGACTCTGCTGTATGTGTCTGGGGAGAAACTTTTTTTTCCTCTCCTCTTTTCTTAACTTGCAGCAGCAGATTCGCCAGAGTTATTATGCAGCAGTTTCTTACCTGGATATGCAAATTGGCCTGCTTCTGAATGCTTTGGATAATGTAGGATTCTCAAATAACACAATAGTAGTTTTTACTGCTGATCATGGTAAGCATTTAAATCTTTCTCGATCTTGCTGTTAAGAGCTTCATTGTGCAACTCAATGCTGGCATATTAATCCAGTGTGTGTTTCTGTAGTGTCAAGCAGAGCTATCATACCTTGTACCTCTCTGGCTTATCTGAACCAGATTGAGGGGACTGCCTCTGGCTTCTGTGGCTGCACAGTTCTGTCCCCACAGGCACTTTAGTCAGGTTGAGGATTTGCTGGTGAGGGATGAGGCTGCCTGCCAGGACACGTGGCTGAGCTTGCTGTATTCCCACCCCCTCCCCAAGCAGTGACTCTTACTGGGAGCTGTGCTCTAAAAGTACAGCCACCACTTCTCCCTCCTTACCATTTGTAGATAGTCATCTGGTACAGTGGGCAACAGTATCTGCTCTGAATTGTGTTCTTTGTCACATAGGGTGGTCCCTGGGAGAACATGGAGAATGGGCAAAATACAGCAATTTTGATGTTGCTACCCGAGTGCCACTGATGTTTTATGTCCCAGGAATGACAACTTCCCCTGTCAGTCAACAAGCAAGGGTCTTCCCCTACCTCGACCCTTTTAGCCATATTGGAGGCTCAGCACCTCAAGGTAAATTTCCAGAATTCCCAGTAAATTTATTTTTTGTTTGCAATGGATACATAGAAGTGGTGATGTGTCTCCAGGCACGTTGAGAATTTACTTTGTCTTTCTGAAGAGCTGTTTTTCAAACTAGTGGATATGATTGTCTCTAAAGCTATTGGAGAAACGTAAGTGCAGAAGTTTTCTTGTTAAAAGTACATCATGAGTGCACAGACTGGCGTTTTCAAAGGTAACTGCCACTCCTTAATTGCCTTGATTTTGGTACCCCCAGAAATCCTGTACAGAGCACTTTGAATAAAACACCAATTGAATTAGTAGAAAAAGTTCTTGTCCAACCACCTTGTTCTGTAACTTATATTTTGGTTTTGCTTCTTCTAGGGCAAAGTGAAAAAGTGGTGGAACTGGTGTCTCTGTTTCCAACACTTGCAGAACTTGCTGGCCTGCAGGTTCCTCCTGCGTGCCCAGAGACATCGTTTGGTGTTGAGCTGTGCACTGAGGGGACAAGCCTTGTCTGCTATTTTAATATGTCTGAAGGAAAGGTGGAGAAGGGCAAGGAAGGATGTGAGGACACTGACAGGTGTGTTGGTGATGAACCTGTTGCTTTCAGCCAATATCCCCGGCCTGCAGACACTCCCCAGTGGAACTCTGACAAACCAAGGCTGAAAGACATCAGGATCATGGGCTATTCCATGCGCACCACTGACTACAGGTACACTGTGTGGGTTCAGTTTGATCCCAACAACTTCAGTGCTAAATTCGAGGATGTCCATGCAGGAGAGCTGTACATGATGGAGAATGACCCAAACCAGGATTATAACATCTATAACAGTACTTCACATCGTTGGTTTTTCAAAAAAATTCTTGACTTTCTAAAGCACTAGGGTTCAGAAACTTCTTTGTGCCTGTTCTTGCAACTGAATTAATGCTTCCTCCTTATGAATGAAACCTTTCTGTTGTACAAAAAACATTTGGATTTAATACAAATCCTGCTTGTATCAAAATTAGCTGTTGCTTTTGTCTTGTTACAGACCGTATTGCACTGAAGTAGTCAGGGGGAACTTCTGCAGCTGTGTTTTCAAACACAAGCTTGTAGCACTTCTGGAAAGACCACACAGACATCGGCCCATACTGTGAAACATCTCAGTGGTCTTCTGTAGCGAGTGAGGAATTAAATATCTTTATCTGTGCTGAAACTGTTGGTGTTAAAGGTGGAAAACCAGAAACCTACATGTTTGAGTGGCTGTGTGGAGACAGTTGTGACACAGGTCCTATCCCCTTTACCAGGAGACTTGGGGCTGGAGTGGTCAAGCAGGCATTTGGTGGTGGGAAGGGCTGAGGTGTTTGCTCTCATTAGCCTTACCTCTTACTAGAGCCCAAAGAGAAACTTCATGTGTTTTTTCCAAAATTTAATTATTTCAAATAAAAGCTTTAATTTGGAATTCATGCTTGTCCTGGTTTAGGGCAAATTTGGGAAAAAAAAACCACTTCTGGATGGAGTCACGCTAGAAAACGAATCCAATCTGCCCCTCTCCTCAGCTGGTTCGGGACAGAAAAAAATTCCTTGGAGGAAAGTGGAAAAAAGTTTTTTATTTAACAGTCAAAGCACTCCCCAGCACAACCAACAAAGGAACAACACCGAACAACAAGGGTTTGATACTCCAAGGGGAAAGGCCCCTTGTCTTGCCACTGTATCCAACAGCTAAAGCCATCCTTAGGGGGAAATGAATCAAGCTTCCTCCCTGGAAATGTTCAAGGCCAGTTTGCATGGGCCTTTGAGCAACCTGATCTTGTGGGAGGTGCTCATGGCAGGCAGATTTGAACTCTGTGGTCCTTAAGGTCCCTTCCAACTCAAAGCATTCTGTGATCCTATGTCTCCATTCAGGGACTGGCAAAGGAATCAATTTAAAGCCATTTATTTGCCTCTGTTGAGAGTTGAGCTCACATGCTCACTCCTTTGGGGCTTATCTACTTGCTTGTCTTTGCAGCAGTTTTCAGGGGTTATTTTGATCTTCTCTGCAAAAATAAGACTCTGGTGGCTTTCCCCAATTCCTTTCCAATGGTTTGGTTCTTGGGTACAAGTTGAAATACCGGATATAGCATGTCTGAAATAAAGCAAGCTGAGATCTGCCCTGTGCCTTGTTGACTTGGCTGGTCTCTTTCCTAATTGAAAAATACAGAAAGCCCCCAGGCTCTCCTGCACAGATATTTCACAAAGGCTGAGCAGCAAAATCAATTTAAAGTGGATTAACTCTCATGAGTGTACCTCTGTTTTCTTGAATATATATCACAGGACAATTTAAATAGATTAAGTCCTGCAAGTTTAGCTCTGTATCCTGAATACTGTGGAATTAAGGAAATCAGGTTTTATAATATCTCTGGGAAGGGCACTGATTCATCTCACAAAGCAGAGGTCTAGTGCAGGCCAGTGTCTATTGGGAAGAGCTTGCTGTGCTGCTTAGGTTGCTGTCTGGGGCTTAACTCCCCTCACCACGTCTTAAAGCAGAGCAGAGCACAGTTCACTGCCCCATCCCTCAGGCAGCAGTGGAAGGGCATTCTGGTATAACAGAAAAGCACAATTGCTTTTGGGGGAATGACTTAGATGAATGTAATGCTGTGGGGAAAGAGGTGCAGTTTGGTGCAATGGAAACAGATCCCCCCTCCCTGGTGCTGGGGCAGAGCAGACCCTGGGCAGGAGAGTGTCTGGTTCTGGGTGCTGTGCTGAGGGTGGCACCCACAGCTCATCTCCCCCTCATGCCATTGGGGTTTGGGGGTTTCCACGGCACATGGCACTGCTGCAGGGGACCGAGCAAGTGTGAATGCAAGGGTGACTCTGCCGGCAGGGGGATGTCTGCTGCAAGAGCCCTGCAGTCCTGCAGCCTCCAGAGCTAAGGCAGCATAAAGCTCCCAAGCATTTGGCACACAGGCTGCTGGAGTTCTATCTGAATACCTGGTTTGGAAGGCAGTTTGCAAAGCCATGGAGACCTGTCCCTCCCTGGCACAGTACTTGCAGGGGAATGCTGGCACCAGGAGACTGGGCACTGCTGCAGCCCACGGAGCAATGTTCCAGCTGTCTATTAGGCAGATAAGCCTGTGCTGCCCTGGATCTGCAGCTGCTGTAGGCAGGGACCTTGTTTCACACTCACAGCTCCCTCTGCCATTGGGGCCACCACCTCCAATAGGGTGCTGCTCACTCAGTGCATGCAAACAGACGACAGGATCTTCCTGTCTTGCACATTTAAACTCCTCATTTGTTTTTACAACAGCCAAATGAGCATCTGATTCTACCAAGGCCATAAAAAAAGACTTGCCCATTCTGCTTTGAGTATTCATCCCAGACAGAAAAGCTCCAGGCATGCAGCACAAATAAATATGCCAAGGAGCAGAAGAAAACAGTTTAAGAGATAGTTGTGTATAAAAAGCCCAATGAGTAACTGCTAGTATAAACTTTGGAAAAAAAGGAGCCAGATCCTTACTGGAGGAGCCACAGCTGGATGTGCAGGGGGCAGCTCCCCAGGACATCAGCCCCCAGAAAGACTCTAAGGGCTCAGAAACACTATCTGGACACTGAGCACCTGCAGTTTGCTGTGTTATACAGCAGGAAGAGTGATGCACCCTGCTAGCTTGCAGGAAAGCAAATATTGACATTTTGGAGAAATTTGTAAATAGCATCTTGGATAAAACTTTATTTAAGCAGATAGGACCTTTATGCTCACAAGCAATGTGGAATCCTTTAAAGACCAAATGTCAGACCGTAGCCTTTAAAGAACAAGACAAATGACCACAGTAAAGGACACTTTACAGTAAGTAAATCTGAAATCAGCAGCAGCCCTCAGAGCACTTGGAGGAAGCAGAAGTTCATCCAGTACCGACATCTCTCCTGCCCTGTGGTGTGAGGTGCAGGACGTGCAGCAGAAGCCAATTTAGATGCTCGTGCTACTATCGGCAGCCCTGAACCAAAGGCAGAAGATTCCTCCTCCCTCTCCAGACTGTGGCAGTGTTGTCTCACAGCACAGGCAGCTGCACCTGGGGCGTTTCCTGCTGAGCTGCTCCAAGGCAGAAAAGCAGAGCTCCCTGAGGAGTAGAACCGTGGGGTTCAGCACCCAGTGCAGGGTATCCCCTGGCCCTGGCTAAGAAAGGCAGGCACCCACCTACCCAAGGGGGGTCTGAGCTGGAAGGAGCCTCTCCTTGTGAAACAGGAATTGCAGAGCATACTCTAAATTAAAGGGGGCAAGGTGGAGCATGGCATCGAGGCTCTTGGCATCCTTTGTGCCTGGGTGGTGCAATTCTGGCTGGATGCACTGGCAGGGCAGGGAAGTGCACTCCATGCTTTGCCAGCCGTTCACTTGTGCCTCTAGCTAGCACCAAAAATAGTTCACTTTCATCAGCCTCAAGTTCATCACCAAAAGAGAGCAAGCAGATTTAATTCGCTTGAACACAGCTTCATCTAGTCTTCAAGGGGAAGATGTGAGGCTGGCTTTTGCATTTATTATTTATCCAAGATGGAGACCTTTAGGGTGCAATGGCAGGGCCAGGTCGGGACTTCTGATGGCAACTGTGACAATCTGTCCCTTTTCCTGCTCATGAGGGTCAGGAGACATCCAGCCCTGTCTGTGTCAGCAGCTCAGCTGAATCCAGGGGTTACACCGGTGTTACTTCCCACTAGTTAAAAGCTGAATAAAGGAAGCTGAGTGAGGCTGAAAGCCCATGCAAAACCCTGCACAGCATAGGGAACTGTCCACATAACAGGTAGAAATGATTGTTCATCTCCATACAGGTGATGGACAAGTCAGAGACATACACAGGGATGGCTGTCCCAGAGCTGTGGTCTCAGCAGAAAGGGTAGGTCAGTCAGTGTTCTAAAGCACTTAACTCAGGTGCTGGGAAAAGCAGCTTGTCAGGAAACAGAGTTCCTACTCTTGTTGGATGCATCTGGCCCTCAGCAGATTGAGATTCAGGCTCCAGTGTAATCTCAGCCACTTGCATTTGATTTACTCCTTGGCCAGGAATGATTTATGTATTTCTGCCTATTGCAGTTCATTAGATCTGAATAACAACCATCTTGCTTCAACCTGAGGGCTCATCCAATTCTTTATGCTGATGTACTCTGACACAAAGTCAGTCAGGAATGTGAAACGATGGCAATATTTGCTTTGAGCCCGCTGATGTGAAGTGCTCTGGCCTGGAGCTGTGCCTGGCTGCTCAGCCCAGGTGCAGCAGTGCTGGGCACCATGGCCCCAGTCACGGGGAACAGCAGGGCTCTGGCTCAGGGGTGGCTGCTGCACCAATGCAGATAACACCACAGTCCTGGCTCCGAGGAGGCTGCTGTGGGAAAATGCTGGTGGGGCTTTGGCTGCTTGTTTGCTGTGGGCCAATACCAGCAACAAGAAACCACAAATTTTACCTGGCCGTAGAAAGACAATGGCAGCTCTGCAGAGTGACTTCAGGAATCACAGAACATGACCCACAGATTTTCTGTAGTGTAACAGTGTACAAAGGCACCCACACCCTCTTCCAAATGTCCTTCCAAATATCCTGGTGAGCTGACACCCATCCATCCCCAATGCCACCTTACTCTGGGCCTCACTGTCCTTCAGCAAAGCTCAAGCCCCATTTTGTAGGTTCAGCCTGAACAGTCCTACAGGAGCTGAGAGCTGTCTCAGGGCATGAAGCTTGGGCAGCTCTTTGCTCAGCAAAGCTCAGCAGTGATGGGCACAGGTCACTGGGCACATGTTGTGCCTTTGTTAAATGTCAAATTAAAGAGAAAGGGAGAGTAAAATGGGAAATGGCAAAACTTTCAGCACTGCTCTGGGACAGAAATGGTGACTTCCCAGGGTTTGCTCAAAATGAAGTATCACCATCTTCTCATGTATGTGTAGATTTGTTTTGTACTCTTGCAATTGCACCTTTTAAGAGCAAGTGAAAAACTCAACATGATTGAACATAACAAACCTCCCCCCCCCAAAAAAAAACAACAAACCAACAAACCCGAAACCAACAATTAATCCTGTCTGGAACCTTGGAAGCTGCTACTCTGGAGGGGAGTGACTTGTCTTTATCTATAGAGCAACATCTTGCCCTGGCTGCTGGCCATGTGGATTACAGAAGCTCTGGTGATGCTCAGGGTGAATTAATCTGCCCTTCTGGGTGGGAGGTGGGAGCTGTGTGTGTGTGTGTCCCAAAGGGCACCAGGAGCAGGTCAGCCCTGGTGGCTGGAGCTTTCTTCCCAGTTTGGCTCCTGGTACATCCCTGTGTCACTCTGCAAGGTTCTCAGGTACCACCAGCCCTGGCATCTTTTTGTCCCCACTCACAGCCAGAAACAGACCTGGCTTAGACCACAGCCGTGTCAGGGGGCTTTGGTGTCCACCCCACGGGGCTTGGGGCATGGAAAATCCCCAAACACGCAGCATCCAGGAGCAGCAGATGGAATTGCTGCAGGGAGCATACTGATGCTTGAACCCTCCCATTCCCAGAGGTAACACTGGAGCTGATAAAAGACAATTTCCCACACATCCTGCAGTTTACATAGTGATTAGCTTCTGTACTAATTCCCAGGGGGAGGTAGCTGAATTATAAATGGATAAATGACGTAGCAAGGGCGTAACTTAACTACTCAGAAGCCTTTTCTGAAGCAGATGAGTTTCTTGATTACTGTCTGCATTTCTAGCCAAGTGTTTGTTGAACAAGTCGTATTCGCTGTCTAGAGCAGTGCTCTCCCTCCTGGCGCGGGTGCTGCGGCGGCAGCTCCAGGCGCTGGGAGCAGCCGGGGCAGTGCAGGTGTGTCCAGGAGCGGCTCCCCAGCCCCAGGCGTGCTGCTGGTGGGCACAGGGAACGCAGCGGGAAACACACAGGCACCGCTCTGCTCCCTGATCCTGGTCACAGCCATTGGGGTCTGAAATATGGACAGCTGCTTGGGTTTTTTTTAAATATGTTTTTCTAAAAATCCTACGCAATACTGTGGGAGTTCTAATTTTTCTGATAATTTTATCAGGTAATGTAATTTATTTTTTTTTTAACGATGTACAGTTTCTATCAACGTTTGCATACAATCTGAAGGGAGAAAAGTAGGAAAAAGAAGAAGGGGAAGATAAGAGGTTCACTCTCCCAGCAGCTGCGGATCTTTTGGGCTAGTAAGTGATGCTGCAGGCACAACTGGCAAGCAGGCAAAGCAAGGGCAGGCTGGAACATCTCCCTGTATCTCCTGGCCTGAACTGTTCCTTCGGGCCCAGAGAGACCACTCCAAAAAGCTCATCCCCGTCCAGAGGAGACACCTCTCAAAACCAAACCCATTGCAGGCGGTGGCGGCTGCGCCCAAAGCTCAGCTCTGTCTCCCAGGGCGTCGGGGGCAGCATCTCCCTGCAATCGGCGAGAGATTAACGTGGGATGGAGCGCTGAGCTGCGGTGTGGAACAGCAGAACTTTCAAAGTGCTGGGTTACATCATAAAAGCTTTAATCGCTGCCGAGAACAGGGAGGGATAAAAATAGCACAGTGTGTGTGTAAGATATTGTGGCACATCTGGTTACGAGTCACTTTTAGGACAGACTTTTGAAGGAGTGGGACCTCTAATGTTGTTTCTGAATCTTCTGCAGACAGGCTAATAGCAAGGGAAACAATTAAAAAATCATCTGAATACAAGCGGGTACAAGGAACTCTACATATGCTACAAATACACGGATTTTGGCAGTGGGGATTTAAGGGAATGGCATCCACATCTGATTTCCAAAGAATTACTAAGTACTTATTTTTGTCAGCCAATTCTCCTTAGGGAATCGTTAAGGGAAAAACATCTTAGGGACAGCAAAACAGTATCTCAACAAACTCCTGAGAAGACAAGCTGTGATTTCAAAGTTAGAGAAAACATTTCAAAAGGCACAATAAGTACCTTCCAAGTGCTCAGATGTGTCTGGATTTCCACCAGCCTCTTCTCCCTTTGCCCCTTTGGGGATCCTCCAGCAGCAGAGGGGTTCACACCCGCCAGGAGGCTGGCTGGTGTCCAGGCCATAGTGGCCACACGCAGGGAGAGCTGCGATAGAGGCAGGGCTGGGTGTGACCGGGCTGCTGCTGGCTCTGCTTTCCCCAGCGTTTAGAGGCTCTTAAGCGGTTTGTTATCACTGGGCTCTCAGAGGTGTCAGCGCGTCTAGTGCTGAAAGTGGGACGGGTGTCCCCAAAGACATGGACTCCTTTTGCTTTGAATTAAGCTCAAATAAACAGAATTAAAGACCATCTGGCTGAGGGATTGTAGGGGAGCAATCCAGCAGAGAAAACAGAAGTGAGGTGTTAATGCTAGTGACAGCTTTTGAGCAGAAAAGCCCCGAAGGTTGTGTCTTTGTCCTAATTTTACACTGTTGGTTTCATACACCTCCTTGTATCCTGAGGAGTGTTATTACAAGATATAAATAGCTGTGGATGAGAACAGGGCAACAGCTTTGTCTCTTTGGGGGCAGAGACAATAGTTACAGAGCATTAAGCAAGCAAAAACCAAACCACTCGTAATAATAAATGAAACTGATGAGTTTCATTCACGCTTGTAAACACAATTACATTCCCTGATGGTACCTGTATTTCCAAATGAATCTCAGTCTAAAGCTGATGGGGATGAGAAGAGACCACTCTTCCTGGAGTCCCTGTGAGCCCCGTGCAGATGCCCAAAGCAGCAGAGCCCATCCCTTCGATGCTCCACTCTCCTCAAAGATGGGCAAATGCTTGGAGCAGAGGTGTGAAAATATGAGAGCAACTCGAAACACTTCAAATTAATACAACCCCCCAGTATGGATGGAGATCAGTGCTGGTGGATGGCCAGAGCGTGGTAGTGCCTGTGGCCATTGGCTCAGCCATGCCTGAGATGAACAGGACAGAGGGAACAGAGATCAAAGCATATTCCAGGTCAGAATCTCAAGGCTGACACACTACATCCTGTTTCTGACATCCTGCACTTTCCTCCACAGCCTTCTCCCTGTTTCTGTTGGCCACATCTGTCTGACTTGTTGGACTGAGCACTTTTAACTCAATTTTCCTTTAAAAATTGCAAGGAATTCCTATCTGAGAGTGCAGCCCCAAAAGCTGAAGCTGTGGCAGAGGAACTAAAAGCTTTTGTCAAAATAATTTTTTAATGTCCTTTTACAGGACAAGGCTGTATAAGATGCAGCAGCAAGAATTAGCAATATCTCTGGTGGAGGCCTCAGCATAGTCTATAAAGTTTCTTGATGATTAGCCAGCAGCTGGAAAAATGGTTCCTGTTCCAACAGTGAAGCAAGACATACTGAGCAAGGTTTGCTTTCTAATAAAAAGTTTATTTTTATACCGTTATGACCTTCTTTAAACCAGGAAACTGGAAAACAGAAAAACCAGAAAAATTACTAGAAAATATTTAGCAGTGGAACTGTTGGACCTGTGGTGCTTTGAGAATGGAAGTGGGACAAGTTTCATGAAGACACAGCTTCTTCTGTGACTTTGATAGAGCTGGAAGAACCAGCACACTTTGCACAGATAACCCACACTTCAAGTCTAAAATAGGAGAAGAAATGTGCTGGGCTAAAAGATGGTGATGGGCAGTGGAACAGAGGTCAGTCCCCACAGAGCAGCAGCCCTGTGTGGCAGGGGATGTGACAGGGCAGCTGTGCACCCACACTCACAATTTCACAGGGACAAGTAACACAAACAAAGCCTGGTCAGAGGGCCACATCCCTGCACTGCAGATGGCTTCAAAGCTTTGGGAAAAACCTTGACTTTTTCCGTAGGGTAACGTGTCTGTTCCTCCCAGGCCATGAGCACAGCTGCCAGAGCCCTTCCTCCTCCTCTTCCTCCTCACCTGCTGTTGCACCAGCTGGGGCTGCAGGAGAAGGGCCTTCTCCTCCTGCTGCAGCTTGAGGGGACAGGGATGGAGCAGGGACAGATGTGGAGACTGCAATTACACCTTGTGGGGAACAGCTTCTGCAAAGCCCAAATATTCCCTGTTGCTCCTGGTCAGCAGCAGGTTCACATTAGCTGGTAGGAGTGACAGTGACCTCTCCTCCCAAATGCTACAGGAATCTTCTGGCAACAGGATTCTCTCCTTTCTGAAAAACAAAAGCCAAAGACTATTTTTAACATTTTGATTTCAGGGTCAGTATATTCAAATATTTATTGGATGTCCTCTCTTGCAAGGGTGTGCCCGTTTATTTATAGCTGACTGTGTTTTCTCCCACTCTTATGTTGTTCCAGCTAAAACAGCAACTTTTACAACTCTCCTCTGCACATTTTCCATGTTTATGTTACACAGAGTAACTGAGAACAACAGCACTGATGGTGAGAGCTAAATCACTCCCGGACCAGTGCATGCAGTTGCTGTAGCAGAAGTTTGTACTAAATTGCTGTTTGGGAGGGAGCAGGTCCTCCACTGGCTCCCACAGTCAGCAGAACCTCTCAAGTATCAGCAGGTGCCAGGGAGAACGTGCAAGGATCCTCACTGCTCTTTTCCCTGGGGTGCTGCATGTCCAAAAACCCTAAAGGCAAAGGGATGGGTGAATCAATCACCTCCATTTTTGTTGTATTTGGCAGCACCAGGATGGGGTGACATTGCACCCAGGCTTTCTTGGAGACTTGGGTTGCACTGTCACAAATCCCTTGTTGGCCTCAGGGCTCACCTGGAAAGTCCTTATGTCACCCTCATTAAAACATAGGAAGTGCATGTGGGCCAGCACTGCCAGCATCGGGCAGTGTTTGAACCTGTGTCACTGGGACGAGTCCACTTCTCTGTGACCTGCCTGGGAAGTTGTACCAGGCTGCTGGCAGGGTCTCCCAGAGCCATGGGTGAAGGCAGAGACGGGAGAGAGCTGAGCAGTTATTTCAGAGGTATGGCGGAACATCAGCTTTAGAGTGGAATACTGAAATTTCATTTTAATGTCTTTCCACTTAGCTGCAGGCTACGATTCAATTAAAATTCAGATGCACTGTATTGAAGTGCAATTCCTCACTAACCCTCAGGAGCTGCATAGTAAAAAGCAGGCAGCATCCAGCATACCTGCTGCATTCCTGGGCATCAGCATCACCACAGGCAACTAGGAATGATGTGGTGAGGCAGAAGTAATTTTTTTTTTTCAGACATCTTGGGTAATAATGTGGTAGGAACAGTAAAAGTTGCTGCTGTCAGAAATGTGCATTTTTAATGCTAAGTCTGCTGATGAAAAAAATAGTCACAGGAAGGAAGTACCTCAATGTCTTTTTTCATCTGAAAAGCCCATGGTATTTGGGAACTACCTCTGGGGTACCACAAACATAGAGTTCATGCAAGGAGACTAAAGAAAGGGTTAAGCAGCTCTGCAATGATGCCTTGAGACAGAGAAGCTCTGAGGAGGGACTTGATTTTTCTCATTTAATGAGAATCCTCATTTCATTTTTTAATAAACTGGCTCTCTGCCAAGAGGAGTCACAGAGAAGACACAACCCCCCACTGGGACACATGAACTGGCCAGGAAATGAAGTTGAATATAAAAAATATTACATGTATACTAAAAATAATTTTAAAATATGATCTAAATCCCTCCCAGAATTAAAAAAAAAAAAAAAAATGCAGCAAAACCAAACCCAGCCCCCCAAAGTTATTTGACATCCCTGTATGGCCCAGGACAGCTCTGAGCATCCCAGAAGGATGGAAAATGTGTGCTGCAGTGGCTGTTTCCTCCTGGCTTCACATCTGCCCACACAAGGAAAATTGACTGTTGCTGGCGTGCCCAGGACATGTGAGTGGAAAGAAACAGCAAGAGACCCTCTGCCAGATCGTGGCAAATGTGCCAAGGCAGGGAAGGGAGGCAGAGCATTAAATGGGTGTGATACCATACACCCAGGCATGGCAGAGTGTTCAGCATCCTCAGGAAGGCACCCAGGATCTTCCTGAGGGATCAAGTGATCCTGCTCAGCTGTGGAATGGCAAAAGACCATTGACTGCATCCTCAATCCTGGACCAGACAGGACAGCCTGCGAGGCTTAACCCATGGACTGTGTGCATTGCAACCTCTGCTCCAGACTGGAAATGAAGAACCAGTTTTCTTTTCCCTTCTCTACCCGACCACCTGGGTTAGAACTTCTCTAAGGGGCTCTCCTTGGCACTGAAGGGATTGCTGGAGAGCAGATATCCAGGGCATTTGAAAGAAAACGGAGTATCAGCCTCGTAAAGCTCCACAAATTCTCAGCTGTGCAGCTCCAGTCATATAAAAACACTGTCACAGAGCCCAGACAACAGAACCCTGGAGAAAAGACACTCAGGACTCACCCCTGTGCCTCTGGTTTTACTGGCACAAAGAGGAGTACTCACTGTGCTTGCTTGTCAGACATTCACAACTATTTCCAGAAGCCTTTCAAGGATATTTTGAAAACACCTTCTATATAGTTTCATGGAAATAATGTTCAATGATGTGTTGAGCCAAATGAAGCACAGCTTCACTGACACAGACACCCCATCTTATTGTACAACTTTCAATCCTGCATTTCCCTGATTGGTGTAAGGGTTTGCCACTAGACCCTATGGGCAGATGCTCTGTGGGATTTCCATCCCATTCTCAAGGCCAACGTTTACAGCCAGCAGAGCCTGTAGCTGAAGCCAGCAGTAAATAAAGAGTTTCAAGAGCAATTGGCTGGATTCACCTCCAGTATTTATCCTGCTGCCTAACACCTATAATTTCCCTGCCAATACTGATGATCTGTTATTTACAACTCCCACTTTATGCTAATTCATTTGGTCTCCTTGAAGGGAGACACACTGCTGGGAACTTCTGCCATAACACAGAGAAACAAGTTTTGATATTAAAGGAGTATGTTCCCACTGCCCCTGCAACAACCAGCAGGGTTTCATCAGTGCTGGGGCCCAGCCAGGAGAGCTGATGGTGATCCAGGTTTCTGTCAGTATTGATACTCTTTGCTGTGCCCTCTCTTTCTCATCCACAAAGTTTAGGGTAACCTATTGAGGGATACATAACAAGTATATGCAAATTCATGAAACTCCTACATGGCATTATGCTGTAAAGAAGATGGAAGAGAAGGAGTGAAGCCATGATACTATACTCTGATTGTTGTAATTTATGATCAAATATCTCTCTCTAAATGAAGCCCAGCTTAGAAAGCTCCTGAAGAGAGTAAATCTCTGTGATCAGCATGGACATTCCTGGGCAAACATTGCATTGTCTGTTCAGGAGCTAGGCTGTGAACTTTTCAAGGAGCTCAGCCTTCTTCTTTTCCAATACTTGTTGTGTTGCATTTTTGTTCATGAATTTTACTTTCCTTATGCCACTTACTCAGGATCAGTTGCTTCTGCCCTGCCTGCTGTAACAGATCTTGGTGTCACCTATTCAGGATGCAGTAGCTGAAATGTTCCCCTGTAGGTAAAATATTGGAGTGAACATCTTTGTTTTCTCTCTGCAGTCATTATCTTTGTGCTGCACAGAAGAATAAAGACACAGACTTACACTGCAGTCATGGTTCAAAACTTAGGATTTATATCCATGCAGGTACTGCAGCAAAATACCCTGTAATGAGATAGCTGATGTCACTGGGTTCTGCTGATGCTGTGCACACTGCAACATCTCAGTGGTGCAAGCACTTTTCACAACTGTTTATCTCTGTAGAAATAAACCCTTCACTGTTGTTGCTGCAATGCTGGTTAGCCTTCCTAGAGGTATCTGAATCTGCCTCAGGGCAGATTCCCCTGCCTTCAGGAATATCATGATCAAGCACTACATTTTATCCTCTGGCAATGTGAAAATTTTTTTGGAGCATTGTTCTGGGAAATGGCCACTGGGTAGTTGTCTGTTGTTCTCCTGTCCAAATTTTGGCATGGCTCAGAAGGTTTACTAAGATGCTTTACTGGTGGGTGAGCTCAGCTGATGAATGAAGTCATTCCACATCACTGACAGTCACTAAATTTGCTCCACTTGGAACCATTGAGCTGCTCTTGCTTGGAGCTGGATTTGTTAATGTATTTCCTGACAGTCATCAATAATTTATTTTATATTCATTGTGATCGCTAATTGGAGTGAGCCCTACAGACAGATGGCTTTGATATAAGAACTATTGACTGCTGCAGAAAGCCCATTTAGCAGCTCACATCGTGGAGAATGAGAGCACACTGAGCTTTCACTGCTTTTGTGATACTGGGGGTGTTCAGAGGCAGCTCTTCTGCCAGGACATGGCCAGGCTGTGTCACACCCAGTTTTGAGCAGATCCTGCAACTTTCAAATGAGCAGTGATCCAGAGATCAGCACGAGTGTTTGCAAGAGGCAAGCAAAATCCAGCCTTCTTTACCTTTCTTTTTGTGATAGAAAAAATAATGCACTGCAGAAGCTTATATCTTGTTTTGATATTGTAGTGATAAATGATAACTTATTAAGACACTGAGGAGTTTCTAGAGTGCCACATTTTCTACCTTTACTGCTAATTATAAAGAAACAAAGGTGCACTGCTTTCTTCACCACAGGAAGAAATTCCCAGGTATCAGACCAGCATATGGATTCTGCCAAGTACAGTGAGCAAATGAGGAGTGCAGTGCTGTATTGCAAGGCTCCACTGCTTCCTCAAGAGCTGCTGCTCTCCCTCTTGCTCCAGGGGAAATTGTGGATATAATCCCTTCATCTGGCACAGGCCACTTCTGCATCTTGGCTGAACTGTGTTGGCTCAAGCAGTTTCCTCTGCTGGCACTTGTTCCCTGTTCATCCCCACCTGTGGGAAAGGAAAGGAAGATGAAAGTGATGTTATTTATCTGCATTCCTGGCAATGTTGAACTCTCACTTCCTTTTGGTGATAGGAAAGACCTGTAACATCAATTTTATGAGTTAAAAGTAAGCTGATTTTACTCAAATTAAGAATTATTATTAGTGTTTTAAAATTCCTGTCATGTTCTGAAAGCTGCCCTGCAGTCATATGAAAGGAGTTAGAAACATTTGCCAGCAGGGAACAAAAGCATAAGCGTGCAATGACAAATTGTTTAGCCTGGAGAATACACAGTCTACAGTGGTGGAAGCAGTTGTCTGTGATGATTAGTAATTCTGTGCAAAAAGTGTTGTTCCAGTCATTGCCCAAGCTGGAAGAACAGTGGGAACTTGCAGAAGACATTGGTTAACCCAACACTTCTTTTGGCTGTTGGAACCTGTATATGCTGAATGCAAACATAATTATTTCATGAATCATAAAATATCCCCATGCTGGGACTTCAAAGCTCAATGCTGCTGTACAGACATTAAAAAAAAGAAAAAAAGAAAAAAGAGATTGATGGGAATGATAACAAACACCTTATTGTAGTGCGTTTTAGAAATGCATAGGATTGAAAGAAAGTACTGTATTTTGCTTTTTTCCTCTGACATTTGTTGGAAGCGCTTCCTGATTTGCACTACTTCATTTTTTGCCTAACAGTGGGAAAGAATTACATCTGGCTATTTTTCCCCACAACTGGAAAATCTATAAAACAAGACAAACTTTAGAAAAGACACAATGAAGCTATAAATCTAACATTGCAAAAACCCCAAAACAATTGAGACTTTGGACTTGCTGATAATCTATAACTCGGACTTCAGATTCCTTCTCCTCTCTGGACTCAAAATTCCTCAAAATGGGTATAGGAAATCAAGCTAAAAGCAATGCAGAAAATTAATGCGACTAAAATATTGACCTGCTTCACTTTTCTTTATAAATTTGAATCTCAAAGAGAGCAAGCAAGGAAAGACTTTCCTTTAATTTTCCTTTAAAATTCCTGTATTAAAAATGAAAGCTGTTGTGGAAGAAAACCTGTATTACCAAAGAAATATCTTGACTGAGTCCTGTACCAAGTTCAAGCACAAACCTGCAGCCTGCCCCAGCTCCCAAATGGCTCTCTACCTCAGCTAAGGAAAAGCACTTTCTGGTCTTTTGATAGTGATATTTTATTATAACATATTATAGCATGAAGACATCTATTTTAAAAACAGCTATTCATGAAAATCTGAAATTCTGCTTCGTTGATTTTCGCTGGAGGAAAAGCAGGATAACCTCCAAAATTACTTTGGGGGAAATGACAAGTTCCACTGCTATTTATTTTTTGAGTAAAATCCTTTGAAGTAAGGAAAGACTTGGGGCTGGGACTGGCAGACTGCAGCTGGTAAGGGTTGTTATTTGTCAGTGCTTACATTCCCAAGGAAGGCTTCCAAAACAATTTAGTCAACTGAGGATGAGGGAATCCTTGTTACAAATGGATGTGTTGCAATCATATGCTGCAAGACAAAGTGGGTAAAACATTTTGTGTGTCTACCACAAGAAGCTGTACCCTGGGCAATGGACCTCTGATGGCTGAACCCCACCTCACTCTTTTATGCAAAGCTGGTATGTTACAGAATGTGAAATGTACTGGTATGTCTTGAAAAGAATAAGTCAATCAGCAGTCTTAGCATGTATGAGTTTTAAAAATAGCATTAAAATGTCAGTGTTGCTTTTATATCAGTCCTTCACGGCCTCAAACCACAGAGGTTATTGCTGCACTGGACAATGTAAGGATGTCAGAGGCGTATTTAGGTCAGATTCCCTCTTTGTAGTTGTTGGGTTAAATTTTAGAACCACTCCAAATCCTTGAGGCATTTAAATCTCCGCCTGCTCTGGATGGCCTCCTTTCTGCCTGAATGCTACTTACAGACTGTGCTCCCTGCAGTCATCTTCTCTGATTTCCCCATCCTTCCTTCCACTCCCTTCACATTTCATTTGTCTTCCTGAACTCCTAAGATTTGGATCAATTGTAACCTAAATGTTTTCTGTCTTTTTTTTTTCCTTCACATGATGAATTTTAATGCTCAGTGGCCAAAATAACTCCCACTTCCTACATATTTTAATATTTTAACTATGTCTCTCCAGTGAGATGCTCCATTTACATTGGAAATGTTTCTCTGAGAGTAGCAATGCTGTTTATGATGATTTCTTACATCTTCTGTGGTGAGCTTGCCTGGTGGAGAAGGGCAGGCTGTCCAAACTGCCTGATTCTCTGGTGCCCCAGTAATTGCCATTTTAGCAGTGGGTGACTGTGGAGGGCAAAGAGAGATAAAGCATTAAGAGGGCAAAGAGAGATGAAGCATTCAAAGTGATACCAAGAAAAATTAATCTTTAGGTTGTTGTTTAGCCCTCATTTTTGCTTTTATGAAAATGGCTGTGGATGGTGAAAAAAGGTTGAGAATCAAGGCTTACATATACAGAATTTATCAGTATTATAATTTAATTTAGAATGCTTTTATGTGCCAGCACATACCAGGCAGCTATTTCCTCTTCCAGGCACTGGGAACTACTCTACTATCTGGTACTTTTGTAATGCATTGACTGTGCAAGGAGAGACATTTCAAATATCTTCTTGATAAAGCTTTACTATATATTTTAGTGTCATGTGCTTTTGAGGGCTGGCTGCAGCCATCTGGGGAGGCATGGCTGTGTCTCTGTGCACCTCAGCTTGCTCTGATCTGACCAGTGCTCGGGTGGTGAGGAAACTTATACCCATTTCTCTGCCCTAAAGCATGAGGTGAAATTTCTGTTTTTCGTGCTGGGCATCAAAAGTATCCCATGTTTACATCTCAGGACAGGGAGAGGCTGCCAGGCTGTCTTTCTTACAGGAAATACCTGAGAAATTGGCAGGCTTTCCTTGCTGATGTTCCTGGTCAGGACTGGTGTCTCCTGGGTGCTGTTGGAAGTAGAGATGGAGTAAGACAAAGATGCAGAGCAAGGGATTTTTTTATTTTGATAATCTTCTGGGGGAAATTTCCGATTCTCACCGCCAGGAAACACCAAGAACAGGGTGTAGGTACACTCCACTCTGAATGGAGACTCTTTCTGAGGCGTCCCCAGCCTCAGCAGACGTGGTGTGCTGCTGCTCAGATCCTCTCTCTGCTGGAGGCTGTGCTCAGAGAGCCCCTCCAGATGGCCGGGACCGAGCTGTTCCTCCTGCACGTCCCGGCCTTTGGAATGGGATGGCAGCCTGCAGGAACAGGCGGGAGCACGGAACTGCCTGTACTCAGCAGATGTTCCTTTCTACTGCAGCTCCACAGGCTTTGTCGTGCATTAGCGGGAGCCAGAGCTGTCAGTGAACTTTGGAAATGCACCGTGCGTGGCTGGAATCAAGCTGTCTTGAGGGGGAAAGTCAGCTTTAAAAACATTTAAAAGAATGATTTTTTACCACAAAACGTTTTCAGTGTTTACTGCTTGACAAATGTGTACCTTGCCTCTCATTTTAGAATGATTTTAATTTTGTGAGGCTGTTATTGTGGCATGAATATGCAGATCTATCCCACACAGAACATTTTTGTTATGGAAAAGGTATAAATCCTGAAAGTAACTTTTCTAAATTGCAGAATAAAGAAAGTAAGAGGAACTAAAAAACATTAATGCAGCAGAGGAGCTCTCTTCACATCTGGAAGCACATAGATGCATCTCCACCTGTAGCCCTGCACTTGGAGAAGGGGTGATGGATGCCAGAGCTCACTTTGGCAGGCAGTGCTGGTTGAAGGGGATGCAGAAATGCTGCCTTAAACTCGTGTGGGTAACCTGTGAGCTGCAGCTCCTCACAGGCTCGAACCAAGCTCCACAGTAACAGCAGGCAGAACTGCAAATTCTGAATCAATGTTGTCACAAGCAATTGAAACTTAATAGAGCTTAGTTTGTCCTCTACCCGAGTTCTGTGTTCTGCTTTGTAACAGGTTCTATTGCAATTTATGGCAAGTGCTCAGAGTGAATTGTTTCGGGCTCAGGTGGTGGCAGGTACATGTTTTCCTTTGAGATAAAATCAAGTTGGATAATTTCTGAACAGGAAATGCTGTTGCTTGATGGATATTGCTCTCTCTAATCTGTAATATCAATGCAAAGTGATTGTGAGGTGGATATAAACCTGCTCTGCCTGAAGTGGTAACTATTCATTTTTTATACTGTACTTAGATGCTGAAAACATGTATTATCGCACCAAATTATGTTTAGTATAATTATCAAATTGTATCAGATTTGTCAGCATAAATACTTAGATTGCTGTTTTGCAAGGAGCTATTCTGTAAATAGATTTATACAGGAAATCTTTGTGAATACTGTCTTGCTGTGATATAATATATGATATATATTATAATTACACATAAAATTTACTTTGTAAATTGCTTTGTATTATAAATTTTGTGTATTTGTCTTGTGCTGTGTTTATATTTTGAGATACCTGACAGAGTCTATAGTAAGTTTCAGGTGGATTTCTTGTGGAGAAATGCATAACAGGCACCAAATCTTTATAAAGAAGTAAGCCTAGAACAAGTCTTTAATGACAATATAATATCTAAGCAACCCTAGCACATGTATTTTCAATAAGAGCTCCTTAGTGACAAAGCCTAGGTCTGCTGGACTGAACTTTGCACTCCTCCCCTGCACAGCTGGGCTCTGGGGGCTTCCAGATGTGTGCTGGAATTTGGTGCTGAGGGGTCCCAGGTAAAGACCGGGAAATCTAGCCTGGTTTTCAAGGTGGAACTGTTGGAAGAACCCTGGAGCACTGTGAGCACTCGGTTCATTTGCCAAGTCCTTAGTAAAAAGAAAAAGGAATATTCAATTGTGAAACAAGGTGGAACCTGGGTTGTAAAAAACATCTTTTGAGCAAAGAGGATCAGAAAGTTTCTGTGGTGTTGGAAGTGTGGGCTTCAGCTTGGGCAAGACCCCATGTTCCGTGTGTGTTGGAGACATTACCTTGCCTTGGGATAAAAAAGAGGAGTAGAAAAAAAGCACTATCTGGAGTAGCGTGTGTTTCACAGCTACTGCCCATCTCAATGGTGAATTTCACTTCCTTTTTTAATGGAAAGAAGTCGAAAGGTGACGAACTCACTGTTGCAACCTTCTTCTAAAATATTGTGACTAAGCACATTCCTACTCTGGAGTTATTCTATTTGGGAACACTTGTGTAATATCCAGTGCGTCACTCTGTCCATGCTTCTTCTCAGCAGAGGTGAATTCTTCCTAAAGTTTTGTAAAGATAAGTGGAGACTGGCACTGGTTGTTGCAAGAGGTCATTTTCAAGTACAGGAGTTGGAAAAATACACCAAAAAAATGCTTTCTTCTGCAACTGAGATCCTGATTTTCTTGTCAGCTTCCGAGTAGAAGTGAATTGGTTCCCTGTGCCTGAATTTGCTTCAGTTGCTCTCAATGATGTGAGGAGAACAGAAGTGAGCCCAAAAGTGCCCATAGCAAAATCTGTTAGAGAGTTACTCAACCAAGGTATCTTTTGCTCTGAGATGGATGCTGCACTTAACAGCTTTGATAAGCCAATGCAAAAAATGTCCAGATAAAAAAGAGCTTTAAAAGCAAGCACAGTCAGCCAGGCACAACTCTCAAATGGTGTTATAGTCTCGTAGGTTGTTCAGCTTTTCCTCCAGGGTTAAAAGAATGAGGAGCTGGTTGTAGTCTTGGCTGGAAGGTTACCTATGGCTTCATAATTAGCTTTGCATCAAGTTCTGCCCTCAACTGCATTGCTAAAATTCCAATACCTTCATTAGGGTTGACTGGGTTTAACTAAGGCATTATTTGCCCTAAGATTACCTGCAGTCAAAAATTTGCTGAATGTTGGGGGTTCAGTAATTAAAGGTGTGTTTACAGGAAACAATACAGGCAGAATGGCAGAAGAGCAGCAGTTCCAAACCAAAGAAGTGGCCACATGAAAAACAGGAGAGGATTGTGAAGAAAATTCGGGGTTAGCATCCTCCAGCGTTATGGGAGCAGGTGAAGCAATTCTGAGCTTTCCAGAAGGCAGCACCATGGTTGGGTGAGCAGCTTGGGGCTGGCCTTTCACTTGGTAATATTGCTGATCGCAAATTAAACCCCTGGAGAGCAAAAGGAGATGTTTTTGTATTCCCTAGGCTGCCAAGGGCTTGGCGAGCAGCCTTCCAGTGTCTGCGAGGGGACGGCAAAGATAATTTGAGGGGCTCCTCATTGGGAACTGCAGTGACAGGACGGGGGGGAATGGCTTCAAACTGAGAATAAGTTTACATTAAATATTGGGAAGAAATTATCTACTTTAAAGGTGGTGAGACACTGGCACGGAAAAGCTGTGGATGCCCCATTCCTGGAAATGCCCAAGGCCAGGCTGGACTGGGCTTGGAGCAACCTGGTCTAGTGGGAGATGTCCCTGCCCATGGCAAGGGGGTTGGAACTAAAGGGTCTTAAGGGCCCCTTCCAACCCAAACCATTCTGTGATTTTACAGTTCTTGCTGCCTCTTTCTGCCCTCCCTGCTGCTCCAGCAGCTCTCCTGGTGCACCAAGCTGCTGGAGACAAGCCCTGCTGGTACAGCTGCTACCCCGGTGCACCGCGGCCTCTCCCTCTTCCTCATTTTCCTTCTCTCCCTCTCTCCTTCTCTCCATCTCTCCCTCTTTTCCATCTCTCCCTCTTTTCCATCTCTCCCTCTTTTCCATCTCTCCCTCTTTTCCATCTCTCCCTCTTTCCCATCTCTCCCTCTTT